>VXAZ01003150.1:1467346-1752346 GCA_013399875.1 Gymnorhina tibicen
TATATATATATATATATATATATATATATGCATAAAACTATATATGAAACCACAAAATTGATTTTTTTTACTGTTAAGAAATAAACTTTAAAAATTTGTTTTCTACATATGATCATATTTATTCATGTTAAAGGTACTAGACATAAAAACCAGAACTGTATTGTGGTTCTTGCAATCTAGAATATATAAAAGTTGCCACATTTCTTTTAACAATAAAATAGAGCAACTGTAGTGGTCCTTGATAGGTATGAGTTGATGAAGTCCCGTGGTTTTATGGCAAGTGAGAATATGATATAATATGAAATTGTGTTTTGGTTATGAATGGAATATTAATAAATTCCTTGTTTCTATAACTAGTGACAATATTAATATTTTGGATTGAAATGCTGAGAGTAGTATTTTAACAGAATTGAAGTTCCTAGTTGTGGACAAGAAGTACTGATTTTGAGGGAAAGCCAGAGTTAAACATTGGTAGCTTGGAAAATAATGCTGGGACCTGGCGAAATGTAATAATTATCTGCAAATATTTAAATGTTATCAGGATTAAATATTAGTTTTATTTTTAGTGTTTGACCTTCAGATAAGCTGACACGAGAGACAAATTGCTAGTTGGAAATGAAATATGAAAAATAGTCCTGTAAGACAAATGCAAGAAACCTTAGACATCTTTATTTTCAAGGAAAATCCCAGCTGTATCTCTGACATGTGTTTGATACTAAGGATGAGAGATTGCCTCATGAATATTTGGGAGACACATATTTGTTTATGAAATAATTTCACCATGATGACTACACAGAAACCTGAATTTTAGCAGTATAAGCTTGAGAAATATTGTATTCTCCACATTATAATAGTGTCATATGTTGGTGTTGTGTGTTGGATTAGATTATTTATTGCAAAAATACATGTACAATGTTCTCTGTAAACAAGGGTATAAACCTTAGTGTAAAGGAAATGGAAAGCAGACTGCAAGAGCTAAAGGTAAAATACTTTTATACATTTTTCCCTTGTGAGTTGTGACTGTGTATTCTGAAGTAATTTGGGAGCTTTGTACTACAGCATTATAGATGACATTATTATATTGGCTGGATGGATGCTATCACAGGAGTGTGTCTAACCCCTTCTGCTCAGTCTGACAGAGCTATGGGATGCACATATATGCCATTTCAGTGAAGGTGGCTCATATGGGCTTCTGGAAAAGCATTTGGCTTTTGTACACTGACATTGAAGTTAATCCTAGTATTCTGAGAAGCACACATGCCATAAGGAATTGTGAAATACCTGCTTGCTTTGAAGTGAGTTGTTGAAGTCAATGCAGGCTACTTAATAGTTCAGAAGTTTAAGCCTGGTGGGTAACAAGATAGGATGCTGTGAAAGCCTGGTAGTTGGCACCTCTTTATATTAAGGAGTCTGGAAACGAGTTACTAACGTGGTCTTTATAAACTAATCCCTTTTCCTTTCATTCATCCTCTCATACATTCAAGAGTGGACCCAGTAACAGGAAATCAGTCCAAGAAGCAACAAATCTAAGATTACTCAGACACTTGTTGAGCCCTATTTGTGGTGTTTCAGAAGAGTATCTGTTTGAAGCATTTCTGGACCCTCTCAGATTTGTATTCCTTTCACTCAGCTGTGTGTGTCCATGGCAATGGTGCTGTCCATTAGGTCTGTAAATGAATTTAGTGTGATGAACTGCAGATACCACATGAGCAGGGTAACAGAGGCAATCCGTTGAAGTGCCCTTGTCCCAGTGTAAATATTCCCACTGACTGACTGATCATTGTTGAATCTTCTATGTTCTCAAATATATTTGCTCTAGTTTAAACACTGAGTTTTATCATAATGTTCTCTTTATAAGGGTTGATTTTTCAATGCTAATGTTTCCATCCTTCAGGGTTTTTACTCTGAGCTGATGATGCCAAGGTGGTTGCACTATGTCAGTGTAATGAGTGATTATTGTGTCCAACAGAATGAATCAGAGAAACAATAACATTTAGAATTCCAGCCTTTGGGAGATGAGGTTCACCCTCAACTTACTGAAACAGCCTCCTCTTCTAATGGATTTGAAAGAAATCCAAGGAACTAGATATAAGGAAGAAATTTTTTATGATGAGGGATGGTGAAACACTAGAACAGGTTACCCAGAGGTAGTGGTTCCCCCATCCCCGGCAGCATTCACAGTCAGCCTGGATGAGGCTTTGAGCAACCTGATTGAGTTGAAGATGTCCCTGCTCACTGCAGGGGTTTGGATTAGATGGCCTTTAGAAGTCCCTGCCAACCCAAACCATTCTATGATTCTGTGGTGTTATGACCTGACTGGTATGTCTACATCTTATGTCTCAGTACTGCAGAGAAATACTTGGAGCTCTCATGAGGTTTTTTTTTGTCTGTTGCATGTGTGCAAGCTCTACTGCTCCACTCAACCTTCTGGGCTGCTCCATTCCACTGTTTCTTCTGTGGCTCCTTGTCCTCTGCCTACTCTTGCTTCTTGGGTAACAGCACTTGGTTTACCTCTAGGGGTAACAGAGGGACATTAGATTTAGAGGTAGCAAGACTGCTGAAAGAAATCTTACCCCAGCAACAGGTCTAGTTAGCTTAGGCTATTACTGAGGAGGTACATCTGCATTGCTTCTGTCGTCATACCTGTTTGTTTAGACTATCTGAAATATCTCTACATATCATCACATTGTTCAAAATGGCCTTTTTCAAAGTTGGTGAAGCTTTGTTACAGCTCTGAACACATGAAGATGACCTCATATTTGCAGCAACACAGTACAAATGAAGGGCTATTTCCAGACCTGTGTCTAGACTCCTCCTTGGGAATAAAGCCAACAGTTTGGAAGGTAGATGAGTGGAAAAATTTTGCCCAAGAATATAATTCTGTTTATTTATTTGTTACAAACACTAAAGCATTTTAAGGCTCTCTTAGCTTGTGACTATCTGACAAACATAAATCTAGGCATAGAAATGTAAGTAAAAAGAAGAGCAGCACTTCTGTCGCTCATTTTTTCCATTAGGTTTTTCACCTAATGGAGCTGCACCAAGGGGTGACTGCTTTCCTTGGAGCTAATCGTGTTGCTCTTTGAGAGCTGAGGCAAGACAAGTGCCTGCTGTAGTGACATCACTATTCTTTGGAAACGTGTTGTGGTCAGTGCAGCATCTGTCATAGTTCTGGTTATCTAGGGTGAGTTACTGGGATGCTACTCTCTGCTGGATCTGCTTCAGTGTGACCTCACACTGATCTTAAGTCTCCCAGGGCAAGATTTATATTCCAGCAGTACAGAAGCTATGCTGATTTCTCACATTGAAACAGCTCTGGGTTGCCTTTTTCTGCTTCACAATGGAAAATAACAGCTTTTCTAAGCTGCTCTCTTCATCTGTACAGAGTCTCTCTGGAGCTCTGTGCCACAGAGACCCAAACCTCAGACCACTCTCTTCCCCCTCAGGTCCTCTCTCTTCTGTGGGACACGCAATGGGGACAACAGACTTGTGTCCTTTGAAGAGCCCTTTATACTTCTAAATAGACTTGGGCCTATTTAATTGCAAAAATTGTACCTGACAGCTCATAGAGACACTGTCATCTTCTGCTGACAGGTTCTGCACTGTGGTAAATACTGTCTCTGTCAGGTTTGATGTGCCTAACAGAAACCAGAGCACCTCAGCATCGCTAGGCTCAAATCACATTTTCAAATTTCCATGAAAATACTTGGAAGTGGGCAGACTTCCAGATATCTAGAAGAATATTGCCCAGCAGATATATGAGATTTTTGATATTTCTGTGTGAAACTCACAAACTCTGAAACCAAACAGTGAACACATATTAGAATGTATTGGGCCTTTTTTCTTTTTGTGGTAGGAAACAGATTTTGTATTGGTAACCTTGGATTCCAGCTGGATCCCACTAGTTTGGACAGCAATATGCCAATGCTTTGCTGCTCACCACACTGCTTGACTTGTTGAAAAGCTACAAGGTAGTTCTGGTATGGAGTAAAACTTGTGGCTACAATGATCAAGGAGCCACAGCTGGCAGGCGGACAAGCCAAACAAGTGCGATATTCTTTTATCCTTTAGTTTGCTGAGAGTGGTTTTGCTAAGATCTGGGAGTCAGAGAGGTACTAGACATACCTGGCACTTTCAGCTGAGTGAGAAGAAATGATTCAAAGCAAATAGAAAGCCTGGCACATCACCAGCTGACCATCCAAAAGCTTTGGGTGGATGTAAAATGGGTACAGGTTCTTAAGGAAAACAAATCCTCCACACTTCAAAGGACAGGTTGTTTAAGGATGTGCTGTTTGCATTAAAGCCAATGAACACATCCTTTTTCTCACCACGACTGAATGGTGGCTGTGTGCTGAAGTACATCCCAGCGTACGGGGTCCTCAGCCATCTGGAGCGGGACTACTAGGACAAAGGTATGTCATGGCACTTGTCTATCCCGAGAAATTTGCTTTTCTCTCTGTGGAAACCATGCACAGTGGATGGCAGGAAGGTTGTGTGCCTCTGAGTCTTGCTTTTACAGATATTCAGGAGTCAGTGAGGGCACAGGCAGCAGAGTACAGACACTTGGAAGAGTTCCCAAGCCCATCAGGTAAGACAGGACCAGAAGCTTAAATATTAAGAGTAATATGCTTTAATGCCTTATTAGACTATCAGTGATACATAACAATACATAGAACAAAAAGACAAATGCAAGTTGCAAACTTTTATGGTAAATGCTATTTACAGAGGGAAAAAGTGAGCAAGAGGAAAGAACACTGTGGAATAAAGCTATCCAGATGCTGCCTCCCTAGGCACAGCAGTGAGCTCAGTCCTGGATTTTCACTGAAAATATACATGCATACTTTCATCCCAAGGGAACTGGTAAACCAGTGAAAATACAGATTATTGCTTCTGTCCTCTCCCAATTTCTCATGCTTTGAGCAATAAAGATTGCTAAGAAAGCCAGAGCAATTCCTTTCGCTCTTTCAATCTGATTGGCATTAGGTGTTACTTTTTGCATTTTTCCAAGGAAACAGGTCATCAAAACTACCGTCTTCCATGCAATTTATTGCTGAAGTAATGTTTTTGCTGTGAGGGGAAAAAATATCCATCCACCTCATGCAGCATAGGATTAGAACTCTTTTATTAAACTCAGTAACACAAGGAAAAATACACGATTCACTGCCATAAAACACTGTACATATTCTAGGAAACAATCTTCTGTCGCCACAGATCAGAGAGGCATCTAAAATCTTGCAGATCCAGTTTACCTATTTCACTCTTTCATGCTCTTGTATTAGACAAAGCCCAAAGCAGACAGCACCTGATTCTCTTTACTCAGATGCAATAGCCAGTTCAGACAAAGCCTTGCTGCTTGCTTGACCTTTCAGCACTTGGGAATACAAAAGATCTGTATACTGTTAGTGTTGTCTTGGATTTCTTAGTCAAAGCCAGCTCTAGAAAATACCATCTCTTATGTTTTAGAGTAAGTGCTGCTGGGACCCCTCTTTCTGTGATCTTGCTCAATGGCTGCACAGCACTTTTCTGGGACATGAAGATACCCCAAGAGCCTCTCTGCCTAAAATGGCAGCTCTCCAAAAGGACAGCATGATGGAAGAGGATGGATCCATAGTTTTATTCCTATTTCCACAACAAACAGTAATAGTGCTTGAGTACCACATTTTTTTTCTTATTTTTCCTTCATACCCTTCCTAGCAATGGTGAATTTGTACTGTAGCATCAGTACTGAGCTGGAATCGTCTGAGCTGTACACACTGATGACTTACTGCAGTAAGCAACACTGTCATTCACCCGCTTCAGTGTTTCCCCCAGGTCCCTTTTAGAAACTAATTTGAGATATGCTGACTTGAACAGTTAATTAAATTTGGGAGGCTGTGCAATTTGCCCAGCAATATTTTAGGAAGGTCTGTGAGCACTGGCTGTTGAGGGAACAGGCATCTTTATAGAACATAAAGCAGAGATGAAGTCAGAAGTAATCCAAGGTCTCTGGTGTATTATATCATGGTATATTGGATCAGTAAACAGATATCAAGAAATCATTCTGGAAAAAACAGCTGCAATTGCAAAGTAATGCTCACATATTCCTCAAAATTGGGCGAGTGTACCTTTGCCTAGGTGACAGAACTGTTATCCCTGTATCAGAAATGCAAAACAGGGGAAGCAGGACAACCCTCAGGTTTGTTTCACAGACCCACTTTGAGAGCTGTGATTTCTCTCCCACTATAATCCCGAAAAGTCTGTATTTTAGTGCTCATTGTAATACCCTTCCAGTGAAAGGCAGAAAAAGAGAGAGGGGAACTAATGCTTTCTTCTCAGAGACTTACCTGCTACTTATGCTTTTTGCATAACTTCCTACTATGTGAAACCTGCAGGCTGATGGAGACTTTGTAGTACCAAGGATCTCTTTGGAGGAGGATTTGCTTTTGTGATAGCTGAGATGTTCCCTGTCTCTGCAGCCAGGATTTTTCTTTAAAAGGGAGGCACTGGCATTGGTAAAAAGCTGTGGAAGACCTTTAGGTGCACCCTTGTTGTCCAGAACTTCCAAAACTGGTGGAAATGTGGATTTCTGTTCTGGTGTATAGATAGTATTCCTTGTGACGATGAGCTGATGCATTAGATACCTTCAAATCAAACACCTTTAGTAAAAGAAATCTAAGCTATTATTGCACTCCCAGTCACACTTTTCCCCTAACACTTGTGAGACACAGATTTTGTTTAACATGGCATACTTTAAGCTTGCATTAACACTCTTTCACTATGATGTTAGGAGAATGGTTTTTAAAAAAACATTGAATAAATACTACAAAAATTTCCACAAGTACTTTAAATCAGCTACTCACTGTTAGCCAAATTGACTACATAAAACCAAACCAAACTAAACCAAAACTCTCTGCTTTGGTAAGAACAAAAAAACTCCAAAACACCCAAACCCGAATATTTTTGCACTCCTGATAAAGGAGGGTGTTTTACTGGGTGGTGACAAAAGGAAATACATCCCCAGTTTGCAGTATGTAGAAAGCGGAACCATTCTAGCTGAACCACTTGAGAGAATCTGGCATGTTCAGCTCAGTGACTCAACAAAATATGTTGCTGTCTTGAAAGTGATACCTATATGAAGCCAAGAGTTGCTGAATCTTCTTTCCCAGAAGTTCATCACATTAAATGGTTCCAAGAAGAATTCCTCTACTGCATGCTAAATCAATCTTTTCTCTGTTTATACTATTTTGCTTTTTTTCCAGTACTGGGAGGTCTTCCATGCCATGCTTCAGCCAGCATAGGTATGCTTGGCACCTGCACAGTGGGATTTTAGCTCTAGGTGCAGACAAGAGAGGAGAGGAAGAACACAAATCACCCTCTAGTTTTCTCAGAGCTAACTTCTGAGAATGTGAAGACATAAGAAAGTTCAAATCAACTGTTTCAAATCAAAGATCCAGGTTTTTCCCATGTATGTTCTCGCATCACAGCCCTGATAATAGGGCAGGAATATTAATGTTTCTTTAGGTTCTGAATTTATTTGCCTGATTTGAAAGACCTGGACTTGGATGACTTCATTGAGGAAGTTATCTGCGTATTTGCACCACATGTGCTGTGAAACGCATTATTTAAGCAGTTTTTGTAGGAAGAGTTATTATTAAGGAATGTAGTTGGGGTATCCTTGTCTTTCATTGGTATTGTAGTCTTCAACAAGCCTTGTTAGTCCCATTCCATCACCAGAAAATCAAAGCAGGCATTCATATTTAGGAAAATCTGGTCCTGAATAGTCACTTGTATGTCCAAATATGAACACTGATAGCCCTGCTTGCATAGTGCTCCTCTGTACTTCCCTTTTATCTTTATTGGTATTGGTGTTAAATGGGCAGTTTGGGGATACGGGAACTGTAGAACAGATTCATTGCAGCGACTTCCTACCTCGGGCAGCAGCAGCTTGAATTTAAAGGCAATCTCCCCTCCCCCAAAGCAGAATGCATATATGAAGACAGATCAATGTCCACATCTCCCATTTGCAATAATTCATTTAGTTACTTTAATAAAAGCTATCTATTTGATTTGTCAAATTGCATTACAGAGCCCGCTGGAGCTGACTGGAATTATCTTGTCTCCTGCCCTAGTGCCTGGCTGCCAAATCAGGGGGGTGGAGGTTAAGATCAGTTTTGCCATGGCTCATTTACTCCAGCTCTGCTGGTTTATTCCATTTAGCTCTAAGCAGGATGAAGGGAGACAAGCTCCAGCTGATTTGTCCTGTCCGGGAGTACAGCCTTCAGCCCCATAATAACTGGAGTGCTGTAGGTACAAGTAGTGGAGCCACAGAGAGCTCCTGCAGGTCATGAACGCTGGCAGAATGTCTGCTGCTGAGCTGCGTGCTGCACTTCTGCCTAGTTGATGTGAAATCAGCTCCCATGGTTGTTAGTCACTGATAGCTCAGGTCTCCAACTGGAGCACATAACTGAAATTGTAAAAGGAGTTTGAAGGCTAAGAGAATAGGAAAGATGGGGGGGTAAAAAAAATAAAAAAAGGCTACATGCAACTTTGCTGTAAATCCAAGGAGTCACAAAGAAAGCAACTGGACAAACAGACCACAGCACTAATATAAAACAATGCTTGTATTCTCTTGGGTTTTTTTTCCTCTGAACTGCATATTTGTGCCTACAGTGGTGTTCATGTGCCCATTTGGTAGATTGTTCTGTCCCATGTGTCTTTTTCCATTCTCTCTTTTTTGATCAGCAGATGTGGTTCTTTTTGTGGGCAATTTAAAATTATACCATATAACCTTACAGCAATGTTGTGAAAACCCCAGACTGTTTATATCTCTGCAGGACACTTGACCATAGTTATGAGCTCTAGCCTAGCCACGCCTAGAGTGCTCCTGCAGCACCCAGCACGAAACTGGGGAGCCAGTGGCCATGTGTTTGCTCCAAGATGCCTGAAGTGTCTGTAGGATGCTGACTGTATGGTGATTTAACCAGGAGATGAGACACCTGGTTTTTTGGCTGATGTCAGCCCCCAGGGAGGGTAGGTATCACACAAGGAGGCTGAGCAGTGGTGAGATGCCTAACTAGGGCTTTACTGTGATAAGAGGCCAGTAGACAGCAGGAGAATGTGTAGCATGAAAATGAAAAGGATTTTGGTTTCTGAATCCTGAGCTGAGGATCTGTCCTGGTTTTTCTGTTACCCACAGGTAAGTGATGCTGGAGAAGGAAAAGAGCCAGGCATATGCTTAGGCTGCAATTTTGCCATGCTGCTAGCCAGAAGAGGTTTCTCCAAGATGTGTTCTGTGCAGTCACATTTCTTTCCTTAATGCATAGCAGCTTGGGCAAGGGTGAATCCCCTTTTTTTGGACTGGCTTAGAGGCTGAACACAGCTGGGATTTTGCATGGAAGTCATAAGACCATCACCTGCTTTCTATAGGAGACAGCCTTCCCTTTCCTGAGACTATTTACTAGGAAAAAAAGATTCCTTCCCTCACATCTCAATTTTGACTGCACCATCCTGCACATCTCATGGAGAAAGTGACTTATTGAGTCCCTGGATAGGAGAGCAGAAATCAAAAAGAAAGGAAAACAAAAACAATTCACATCATGCAAGATAAACTGGCCCTTGGAGGAACTTCTGTCCAAGTCCTTGAAAGATTCAGCTCGATGTTCACAGAAGAAGCTATAAAACATATCCCATTTGTAAGGAAGACCGGAGGACACCTGAAATATTCCAGATTAAAACAGTTTTTGTCACAGACATTTAGTAAGTTGTTTAACAGAGAGATACTCATGCATGTTTTTAGTTTTATATGTGTAAGGGCTTATAAATTCTTCCCAGAAGCCACTAAGAAAAGAATAATCTGATTTTAATGAAGAATCAAACTCCAGAATGACAGTATTCTGCATTTACGGATTTTGAGAGGTGATAAAAGTCAGTGTTTTAGTGGATGTTGCATTTCTGACCAGGCATAATTAACTGTTACTAACCAAACGCTACCCACTTGCTTAGCTCCTGCAGAAGCACTTAAGATTTCTAAAAGCCATATTTGCAGTTAAAGACTAAATAGGATAAACAACTGCAAAAGAAGAAGAAAACCTGTTTTGTTTGAGGAGGGTTCATTCTCATGCTTTACAAGAATGACTAGAAAACAAAATATCACCTTTGGTTAATATAACCCATATAGCTCAGTCTTGCTTCAGTGCACGTTGCATTGTGCAAGAGCAGACACAAGATGAGCTTAGCTGGATGCTAAGCTTGAAGAGAAACATAACCACATGATTCCTCTACCATTCACATTGTCTGTCCCCAGGCAGGTATTCAGTTTTCGTAAGTGATGAGCTCATTAAGATTTCTGCTTCTTAAAAGCCCCTCAGGGACATTTGTCTGTTTGCCATACTGTATTTAAAGTCTGTAACTGCAAAAAATTTATTGCAGCGTTGTCACTCAGCTATCAGCGTAGTATCAGTACCCTGGAATTATAACACAAGTATCTTCCCAAGGATGGTTAATGTAGGTTATCCAATCAGCTTTGGAAACCAAACAAATAGTTCCAGAACTTTTAATGATATAACCACTTTTGGTTGCATGACAGTTTATTTGCTTTAACATGCTTGCACTTTCAGTTGTCCACTTGTGAAATTTTCTTGCAAGCTAAGGGCATGTCGAGGCCAGTGTTTGCATGTGCAGATCACCCATGAGCAGCAGTTGTAAGGAGGGATGGAGAGTGGCTTAGAAAATTGGACTCATGAGAATAAAATAACCAAAATCAGAAACCACATTGGAAAATGCCAGCAACACGAGTATTTGGCAAGATGCTTTTTAGGAGAAAATCAAAATAACTTCTGTCTGTCTAGAACACAGAAGTTCTGGACACAACTCTGCCATCCTTTTAAACTGGTGCACAAGGCTTATAAATGTCAAATGTATTGTGTCATTATACTGCATTCTAATAGTTAAACTGCCTAATTAGGGAAGTCTCCTGTATCGGGTGATATTTTCATCCAGAGAATACACATTTTTCTAAGAAACACAGACAGAAAGCTAACTTAAAGAAAAAAAGACAACTTTCTACAAGAAGCAATGCGTCTTCCTATTATTAATAGAGTATTTGTCCAGGTCTTTTTTATGTTAAGGGGTTTAAAAGCACAAAAAAAAGATTCGAAAGCATCCTACCACAGACTTGGAGCAGAGCAGCTGTTTACAGTGAGCGCTATCTCCAGGCTTGTAGAGCTCCAGAAGACACAGATGCAGGGACCTGTATTGAAGAAGGTTGCGAGAGTGCAACCATCTTGAATGTGAGTGAAGCACCTAACTAACATTAAAATGGCCACGTCAAAGTTTTAGACAGCTTGCTTTTGGTGCCTACAGGACTGTAGGAAGTGGCCTCTGGTGGCATTCACTGATGGGGAAAACTAAGCTGCAGGAAATGCATGCTACAAATGGTAACTTTTTTTTAATGCAACATGATGACCCTCATCTAATCACTGAGTTCCTGATACCACACATTCTCCATGCTGTATTTTGTAGTTCTGCAGTTGTGTTTCAGAGTGCCTCCTTCACTGAGCATTCCAACAGCTCACTTTTGCAGCTCTGTCTGTGGCGAGCTGATGAATCATTCTGTTCCATTCTCCATAAAAAATAACAGAGCTTTCTTTTGAAACAGAGCTTTACTGTTCATGGTGTTCTGTGTTTAAATTTAGACTCACTCAGAAGCCATTTTTCAGATTGTGATTAAACTCTGTGCAAGCTATCTAAATATCAGAGTATGCAAAGAAGGATGGATCTATACATTGCTTTATTTATTTTGTGTACTGATATCTGCGCGTTGTCTCAGGGTCTTGTTAGTGCTTTAAAAAAACCCGGATATTAAATATCCTTCCAGCTTCAGCTAACAAGTAATTTGTGTTGTCTGCTGAGAAGCTGTCATAGCTGAGCATACCTTGGATCAGCCAGCCTGCCAAATGGCAAAATTTTAGCAGCATTAAATGAGTTTTCTTTTGTTAAAACAGAAAAAAACCTTTAAAATATCCTGGAAGCTTTGGACTGGGAAAAGCTGAAGTGACTATGACAGCTCTGCTTTTTTCTCTTCTGATTTATTACTACTTAGCTATATGAATGTGATGTGATCTTATATCTGTTTTGCTGTCCTACGTGAATACTGACATCACAGTACTTTTACAGTCTAGGACCAAACAAGGCACAGGGCAATATGACACCTGTGCTAAGGCAACCCTTACCCTTGAAAGCGTTCATTCTCTACCCATTCAGTACAGGGCAGCTCCAGAGCTGTAACATAGCTTCACCTTTACTCAATGCTTTATTCAAACACAATCCCATCTTCGTTAAATATCAGATTGCTGTATTGTTTTAAGTTCCTTTTGATCTGTTTCACAGAGTCGTAGAACCATTAAGCTTGGAAAAGACCTAAAAGGTTGTGGAGTCCAACTGTTAACATGGCAATATGAAGTCCACTGTTAAACCACGTCCCCGAGTGACACAGCTATGTGTCTTTTAAATACCTTCAGGGATGGTATCCTTCACCACTTCCCTGGGCAGCCAGTTCCAATGCTTAGCCACCCTTTCAGTGAAGGAGCTTTTCCCAGTGTCCAATCTAAACCTCCCCTGGTGCAACTGGAAACCATTTCTTCTCATCCTGTCACGAGTCACTTTTGAGAGGAGACTGACTCTCACCTGACTACAGCCTCCTTTTAGAGAGTGTTAATGTCCCTTCCTGAGCCTCCTTTTCTCCAGGCTAAACAACCCCAGGTCCCACATCTGCTCCACATAAGATTTGTACTCCAGACTCTTCACCAGCTTTGCTGTCCTTCTCTGGACATGCTCCAGCACCTCAATGTCCTTCTTGCAGTGAGTGGCACAAAACTGAACGCAGAATCTGAGGTGTGGCCTCACCAGTGCTGAGTACAGGGGGCAGTCACTGCCCTGGTCCTGCCGGCCTCACTGTTGCTGCTACAGGCCAGGATGCCATTGGCCTTCTTGGCCACCTGGGCACAGCTGGCTCATGTTCAGCTGCTGTAGACCAGCACCCCCAGATCCTTTTCCAGCAGGCAGTTTTCCAGCCACTCTGCCCCCAGCCAGTAGCTCTGCATCACTAAGCAGGTGCCTTTATCATAGGAGGAGATCAGGTTGTTCAAGCAGGACCTGGCTTTGACAAACCCATGTTTGCACTGGCTGGGCCTGATCCCCTGGCTGTCCTGTACGTGCTGCATGACAGCACTCAAGGTGATCTGCCCCATGACCTTCCCTAGCACTGAGGTCAGGCCTCAGTTACCCAGACAGGCCTCTAGTTACCCAGATCCTCCTTCCAGCCCTTCTTGTAGATGGACAACATACTTGCCAACTTCCAATCGCCTGTGACCTCCCTGCTTAGCCAGGACTGCTGGTAAATGAACGGAAAGTGTCTTGGTGAGCATTTCCACCAGCTCCCTAAGTATCCATGTAGCTCCCTAAGTATCCATGTATGGCTCCCATCTGGTCCCATAGGCTTGTGTGTGTGTCTAAGTGGTGTATCAGGTCTCTGACCATTTCCTCTTGGATTATGGATGCTTCATTCTACTCTCCATCACTTTTTCCAGAACAGGGTGCTGGGTACCTGGACAACTATTAAAGATGGAGGCAATGAAGGCATTATGCACCTCATCCTTTTCCTCATCCTTTGTCACTGTGGTTCCAATAAGGGATGAAGATTCTCCTTCGCTCTCCTTTTGTTGTTGATGTATTTATAGACATATTTTTGTCATCTTTTTTGGCAGTAGCCAGACTAAATTCTAAGTGGGCTTTGGCCCTTCTAATTTTCTCCCCGCACAATTTCATGACACCCTTGCAGTCCCCCTGAGCTGTCTGTTGCTTCTTCCAAAGGTTGTAAAGTTTCTTCTTGTTTCCCAAGTTCCAGCCAAAGCTCTTTGTTCAGCCAGGCTGGTCTTCCTTTCTGGCTTGTCTTCCCATGTGTGGGAATGGGCTGCTCTGGTGCCTGTAAGATTTTCTTCTGGAAGAAAGTCCAGCCTTCCTGGACTCCTTTACTCTTCAGGACTGCCTCCCAAGGTAGGGACTCTCTCAAACAGCATTTAAGCAGGCCAAAGCTTTCCTCTGCAGGTTACAGGTAGCCTTTCTGCTGACACCCCTCCTTACTTCAGTGGCCATTTCAAAGGCCACTGTTTTGCTCAGAATGATTTTGAAATTTTTTTGCAGAAACGGGCTTACCTTTACCTGCCTAAGATGCTAGGGTTTGGCAGAGCTGGTTAATATTAGTATGGTCAG
Source organism: Gymnorhina tibicen (assembly GCA_013399875.1). NCBI lineage: Eukaryota > Metazoa > Chordata > Aves > Passeriformes > Artamidae > Gymnorhina > Gymnorhina tibicen. The sequence goes on from VXAZ01003150.1 coordinate 1,481,594, forward strand.
ACAAGAGCACTGCAGAAACTAAGCTATCCCTCAAAATCCTTCATGGACTGCTGGTGGCAGCCATCTAATATGCCAGTCATTACATGTAAAAGCAGAAAGGGACCAATATGCATCTGGCAATTTTATTTATTGGAAGCAAGACCTTCAGCATCTAAAGTTTTTCATTTCCCCCAGTAATGACCTTGCATTGGGAGCTTTGCAACAAGATCAGAATTGATGGTGGTGATTTACACTTCACTCTATTTCTTGATTTCACTTTGATGTCTGCACAAAATGATTGACTTGAAAAGTATTTCTTCTTCAGCTGGGCCTTGGAGAGTGAAGACAGATAATTACTCCTTTTGCTCTGAACTTTTAATTTAAGAGCTTTGTTTTAAAAATAATGTCTGTGCATGATCCATATAATTTTGGAGGAAGAGGATACTGCAACAATGAAATAAAATATTTTAATTCTGTGTATATTTGAATGCAGCACATTTACTATGGAATTCCTGACAGTTGTTGTGAAGGTCCCTCTGAAGTTTCACGTACACTGACACTGGTGTTTAGATAATTTAAAAAATCCACAAGAAATGGAACTATGGCATGAAAGGACTGTGAATGAAATACTTTTTCTTTGTTATTGCAAGTCTATGTATTTCAAAGATTCCACGCTTCAGGTCTCCTAAATATGACTTAATATATATAAGTTCTAGTTGTTCTAATTAAGTTCTTTCCCTGGATATGTACTTGCAAAGTTACATGTATGTATACAGCTAATTTACCATGCTCTCTGCAATTTTCTTAAAATTACTTCAATGTTTTAGGTATTATATTGCCATCCATCTGCAAAACTCAAGCAAAGCCTACAAAGAGGAGACAATAAATCTTAGCTAGTTGGATAACTAATCTGTCAATCATGCAAAAAATGGTATTTTGTTAGGTGTTTGGGGTTTTTAAAAATATTTGGCCAGGAACAGGAGACAAGTGTATACATAAGTCCTGGCTTAAAGAGCTTATCGTTTAAAGCCCTTCAGAAAATTACCTACATAGGGATGAAAAATTCATTTACCATTAAAGTTATGTGCTATGAAATCCAAGGAATGGTTGTTTTCTAACACAGGATTAGTATAAATAAATGATATTGGCAGTATATTTTTGACAGGCTGTCAAAGGCGTGTGCTATTACTCAAGGATTTCTTTAATAATTGGCTTCAAAGAGATATTTCAGCATTTGAAAGAGCAGAGAGTTTATTATGAAAGTGCCAGTGATGGAACTCAAATATCTACTAGATCAGGTGTACATAGTAAAACTTTGAGTCTTAGATAATAAAAGCACAAATAAATTACAAAAGCCATAGTGCAGACCTGAAAAACAGGCTGGAGAAATGAGCAACTACGAAGTTCATTACCTCTTAATCCTGTAGGATTCACATTTCATTAAAGAGGGGATCATTTCAAGCATTGAAACAGAGCACTGAATTTATAAGCCTCTAAGGTGATTCTAATTTTCCCATCAACTACAGGAATGTTGGAAATGGGTAGGCAGCTCATGTGAAATGAAATGAAATGAAATGAAATGAAATGAAATGAAATGAAATGCCTCTTTAAACAATAATATTATCGTAACCAATTAGCAGTTGCTAATTTAGCAGTAAATACTGTGCTAAATACAGTGTTTGACTGGAAGAGGATGTCTTTGCACAGCAACATGACAGTTTTATAAATCCTCTACTACAGGAAATAGTTCTGCACATCAAATTGTTAATGCCACATTGCATGCACAAGGTCGTAAAAAACCTGCCAGACATGACTCAGAACAAATGAGTCAAAGAACAGCCAGCTTTTGAATTAATTTTGCTAATAGTATTGTACTGGGGAAACGGCTGTCGAAGCAGAAGGCTAGGGATGTATTTATTATTTCTATCATTATTTATATTATAACAGCATATAGGTATTCTAGACTACTTTAAGCCTTCTTGGGCACATTGCAAACACATAGGAAGAGATGTTGCCTTAGAGACCTGAAAGCAAAACAAAATAAACAAGTTGAAGAAAAGCAAAATCAAAGAGGTGCAGTGACCTGAGGTGCGGTGACTTCTGATGAAGCAACATGTGAGACATAGGAGGACACCCTATCTTCACCAGCTCTGCTCTGCTGCTTGCCCAGGTGGCCTGAACTGGAACAGTAGCATCAAACACCCATTTTGTAGAAGTGCCCAAGATGGTCTGAGACACCCAAGAAGAAATTATGGATGGATCTGCCACCCTTCCAATTCCCTGGTTCTACAGAAAATGTCATTCCATTCCTGGTCCCACTACTCAGGTTATAAGACAGGACACTTAAGAGGCATGTAGCCTAATTTGGCATTTATTATTTTATTTTTAATAGCAAAACGATAAGCTGAACCTCTGGAGTTGTGTGCCTAGCTAGTTTGTGTGAATGTTTGTCCTTGTCCTGCCATTTAATCCCTGGTAGCTTTACATATATCCTCTTCTTTGGCTGTATGGGAATAACTCTACAGAACTGTCTACCTGTATGTTTGTGTTTTTCTTCAGCACAGTGAAAGTGCAGCCATTTGACCTTTACAGTAATCGTAAAAGCCAACATAAATTCATAAGGAGAAATTACATAAGGAGAAATTAGACAAACCCAGAATAATAGTCTGGTGCAAACCTTTGTTATGGTAGAACAAATAAATCCAGCAAATAGTGACAACTTCGAAAAAAAAAGATGGGACAGAAGCAATATGAAGACTTTGAAGAGGTCATATTCTTCCAAGGCCTGCTTCAGCCTCCTCTAATGCATCTTCTAGTGAAATCCAAATTATACCACCTTTGTTAGTCCTATTTTTGTCCTCCTTGTCATAGACCCTCAGTTCCAGCTGCATACATATGATGTGGTAAACCTGCATTTAGAAAAGCGATTTCTTAGTGCCTTAATGATTGTCAATTACAAAGAGTCTGCTACTTATCTAGAAGTTTAGTACCTCTCCTTACAAAATATTTTTACACAGGTCATTGCTGGCTACACCGTAGGTGCAATGGTGGAGGACAAACATATCTAATCTATCCATTTCCATCCTAATTTTTTTGAAGTGTCTTGATTTAGAAGCAAAAGTTAGCTTGTTATTAGTAGCTATCATTATTCCCAACTTGCTTTGTCTCCATACATAAATTGTTTAGTAAAGCACCGTATTTTTTTTTTGGTCTTGGTACAGGCCTTTGTTACCCTACAGTGTTCTGTGTGACAGAAAACCATCCCAGACCATGCATTTCAAGTGGGTTTGTAAACAAGAATTTCCACACTGATAACACCTGTCACAATGTCTCATTGTGTGATTAACAAGAATCTATTACTAATGTGACTTTTACTTTTGAATATTCAATTATAGTTTGTAACTCTTCAGTTGTATCCCCACTGTTTGTTTCCAGGATTACTCTGGCATACAGTGACAGCAGAGACAGGACCATTAGCCTTCATTACTAAACTGAGTAATGGAAATGCTCTGCATTGTCCTGGTATTGCTATTCACTGTCATATTGCTAAATGCCTATTTTCTCTGACATTTCTTCTCATGACTGTAGATACTGTAATTGCTGTGAGACCTCTGCATTTCTATGTCCCTATTTTTAAATTAGAAACATGTTGTTAAATAAATCTTTTTGCTGATAGTGTCTCTAGACTCATTAAAAACCTTTATAATATTCCTTAGGTTGTTGGAAAGAGACATAAATCCACAGGAGATGTTGAGAGGGAAATGGATGAGCAGTGCAGCTGTAAATGCTTTACTAGGTTAAGTAAAAGGGAATGACATAAGAAATCCCTCAGACAAAGCCTTTCTTTCTGAACATATGGGCTACAAGACAACTCATTTCTGGTTTGCCTTGCTTTGGTTCATGTATTTTTCTCATAGTACATCTGAACAGAAACTGCTTGTGAATGAAAATTAGTTATAAAAAGGCAGTGCCAAGTATGCCAAATTTTGATGCAAGCATTCATGCAAGATAAGCTAAACATATATTGTAGTCAGTTCATCAGGCATGTGACTGAACTGTTTGTACAATCCAGGTTGTCTTAAATTTATATTTCTGCTTTGAAGTAGTTTAAGCTGATTTAGTATTCAAGGAGCAAACATTCAACTCTTTTTAAAAATTAGGTCCCCTTAAAATGTTAGCATTGAAATCCAGTGAGAGGTCCTGTTCAGGAATGAAGGCTTTATCTTTCCTTTTTTAAGAAGGGAAATAAGCTCCTTATGAAAATATAACTTGTTTATTTTCTTATGCAAATATTATGTTATGCTGCAAAAATGACATTTCCATTTTATTATAAGCTGTTTTGATTAAGTGAATTCCTTGAGAACACTTCACCAGAAGTAGAAAACTGGATTTTAAACTGATGGAAAATATATATTTGATTTTTAGTCCTAAAATTCAGTAACTGTACTTGTTCCTCAACATGGAAACCTTATGTGCATAGCTGCTGTAATGAGTGCATACACAAATATCAGACACTATGCAAATATCATATTAACTTACACAGTAGAATATCAATCAGTCTTTGTCAGCAACCACTACACGATCGCTGGATAATTAGAGTTTTAACTCACTGAGTCCAAATCTTCCTTTCCTTGCCTCCTGTGATAGGTGTTTCTACACCTTCTGCCTCCACACAGCTGATCCTGCTCAACAGCATGTTCCCATGTGTGATACCCAGAAGGTGTCATTACTGTCCAAAGGCTACAGTTCAGAGGCTGTATAAGATGACTTCCCAACATTTGCTTTTTTATAGTCAGTTTTCTTGGCATTATTTTGAGTAAAACAATCTCCCATCTTAACCAGGAACCATAGTTATTTTTCTTTTCCATTTTCATAAACCAGAGCCTGGTGTTCTGTATAGTTTTTTACAGATGAAATAATTAATTTTAATAACCTACATTAAAACTTAAGGAATAGAGTTGTCCTTTTTAGGACGGCTGTCTTACATTTAGTTACTGAAGTTTATCGCTAATCTACAATTAGTATATGGTTTTGAGTACGTAATAATTAAAATGTACATTTAACAATATCCAGCAGAACAGATAAGTGATGTAAAAGAACATCATGTCTTCAAATACTACTTTCCTGTTGAGTGGGAAACAAGAATGAAGCAGAAGTTATTAGTTCATTGCTTTGTTCGATCATGATATTTTCCAACAGTCACACAGAATAATAAAGTTTACATAGCTTTCTGATACACAAGCCCTGAGAAACTGCATTATGTCTGGTGTTCTGTTAACTTTGCTGTCATATTTCTTCCACCTCATCTTTGTGAGTACAAAAAAATCTGTAGAGGCTAGAAATCTTTTTTTATTGCTAACTACTTACATTCCTCTTACAGGCTGAACAACTAGGCTTGCACTTCATGTGTTGGCAAAAGTAGCTGTTGATCATTACTGGAATGGGAAGAACACACTGTGGAGGAAGTCAAATTAAGATACCCTAGATTTCAAAGATGCTGGTACATAGGAAAGTAAAAGAAGGAAACCTTAACATTGTTAAAGGAGAAAATGCGAGTTATGCTGAGCAGTTCCACAAGCAAAGTGGAACTGCTCAGCATAACTCGCAATTGAACCCAGCAGAACTTCATTGATGATATTTTTTGTGTGTGATTCTGTGGGATGAAGTGGTTTTTAAAGATGGCTCTCTCCCATTTTTGAGTGACTGTTGGTAGGCTATATGCAAGTTCATACCCAGACAGCTCGTGTGATGCTGAGAACAGATTTACTCACTGTGCTTGACCACAGATCAGAACAACCCAATTACCAAAGGAGGGAGAGACAGTGAAAAGACCTAGAGGGTGGTGGGCAGCAGGCACCTCTTCATTCCTCTCAGCATGGCCATGCCCCTGCCCAGCCTTGCAGGAGGACAAGCCTTACACAGTCATGGCTCTGCAGTGGTTAGTGGCATAACATAAAGGGAGTATCTCTGTTGTCAAAATAGTATTGATCAATGATAATCTGCATTTTATCTAATCATGGTGAAACCACAAGAAGCCAGATAACTGGAGCTGCCCCATGCCTTGAATGGCATGCCCTCAGTGACATAAATTTTGGGAGCATCTTTCCTTTTCAGTCTTCTTGAAAATTGTGTCCAATGTTTTGATGGATGTGTTCTGAAGAACACAAAGTGCAGTTCAGCATTCTAATCTCTGTTATTAATACATAGAAAATAATTATATTCCATTAGCAAATTGGCAGGATATATTAAATTCCTTTTGCTTGCAGTGAAATTCATTAGCTTGGCAAAAAAAATGACCTTTTCCATTTCGAAATAAGTAAGTGAATTTTAATGGCAGAAAACTCTTACTTGGAAGAATTAACAAGTGGCTAAATGCCATTATACACGGAAGGATGCCACTCAAACTTACTTCAAGTGTGCTTAGACTCCTAGAATGATGCACATTAGGACCAGGAGCAACATGAGATGTAGGTCTGTGACATGCAGGACCTGACCGTCATTCCTGTTTCGTCCACAGGATCTATTTTAATACTACTTCTGCCTTGTGTCTACAATATCCCAATTATTTCAGAAATTCAATCATATGAAAAGGAATTTGCTTCTAATTCCCATTGTAAATCTACTCTATGGTATCGTATATTCATATGTCTTTTAATTAATATATTTCTAATAATTAATATTGTCTCTTAATATATAACCATCTTAAATATCTCCTCTCATTGCTCTTTGTATATAAAGATAATCTTATCACTCTTAGCTTCCAATACAAAGTGATTTTCTACCACCACATATTTTTCAGTGATGTGTTTATGCACTAAGTACAAAATCTAAATACTACCACTGTTTTTCTGTGCTTTGACTGTTTGAGGCAACCACAGGACTAAAACTACTAATTTTTGGGCACTGCAAGAGTCTTTCTTTCCCAGTTTCTCTCAGATTTCAAATGTTTACAGGATCATGCAGTTTGAAGTAGGATTTCTTTCACTAAAAATATTAATGTGCGTTTTTCCACATTCATGTTAAATTCTTTAGGCCTACATAACCTCAGAAAATGGTCTTTTCAAATCCTTTTCCATCTTGAGAGCCATTCTATCATCATTCCTCTGCTCTGCATGAGAGGTTTCCACATTTTGCTTCCAGTTCTTGTTCTTCCATCTCATTACCCACGTTTCCTGCATTAGTCCACAAACAACTTCATTGTTTCCTTTTGACCTCGCAGTGTTTCCTAAGTCAGCTGAATATAGCCAACCTGATCAATTCTTCCATCCACAGAAGTACTTTCTTTTTTTTTCTCCCGTGCTGTCCACTACTTTATTCTCCAGCATAGCCTTATATCTGACTACAGCTTCATTTACATTGACTTTATCTTTTATTTATTAACACCGGTTGAGAAGGTAGGGTATGTGTCTCTCAGTCACAACATGACCCCCGCAACTTAGATGGATGTTTTTCTTTATCTGTTTTTCTAGTCTTGGTTGCTGAAGGTCAGTGCTCCAGACAGGGAGGTGCAAACTCACCCCTGGGAGCTATGCTCTTTCTGGGAATGCTTTCTAAAGGTTAAAAGCCTCGAAGTCCCTAAGTAGAGTTTCCTAGGCAGGGTTTTGCTGTGTTTTTGGCCAGAGCTGGCCTGCACATGGCATTTTTTCTGTCACGTAATGTGGCAAAACTGTTCATTAATGCTTCCACTGCAATCCTCAGGGCAACGTTACTTAAGGCTTTTTCTTCTTTTTTTTGAATCTGTAGGATTATGGACTTGCTTTCTTTTCTGAGTTACAAGTTACAGGATATCAGGGGTCTTGTCTTAAAGCATGCTTCAGTGTTTCAAAGACGCAGGAGGGAATCAAGCTACTAATTGCAAAAGGGACCAGAGCGTTACGGCCTCAGGGAAATGTCTATACTATACGACACTCTGAAAACCTCAGACTGTGCTTATTCCATAAGGGAACACCTCAGTCCCTGGAAAAACAAACCAGTGTGCCTTATTTTCCTCATCCATGAGCGGACAGTATTGTTCCTGTATTTTTCAAAGCATTTAGGGGATAAATACTGTGCACATTTGGCATGTGCCATTATTTGGCAATGCCATTAGCATTTGGAAAGCCACCTATTTGTGTCTTTCCTGTGATGACCAAGCTCTTAATAGGAGTGTAAAGGCACAGATTTAGCTTTCAATCTGCTAATTTTTGTATTTCTAAATAATTATATTTATAACATATTCAATGCCCAGGATGACTTCATGTCCCTCTACAAAGGGAAAAGCTATCGGACCCTTGCTCCAGTGGGTTCACACAGAAGCTGGATCACAGCTGCAGTCCCCAGGTGTGGGAGTTCCTTCTCCTGTAGCGTATTTTGGGTTCCTTGTCAAACTCACAGCTCCTGTCCCAGTATGACACCCCCAAGTAAAAGGTCCTTGGCAAGGGGTCTGCAGGAGGGAATCCCACTGTGGGTAGATTATCCCAGAGCTCAGGGGTTTCTCCTCTTCTTTGTGACTGTGAGGACAAGGAGGAGATTACTGAAATGAGAGCTCTATTTCCAACATGGGAGCCAGGTTTTGGGGTAGGGCTGTAGCCATTGTGACCACTCTGATTCCTCGGGCGAGGGCCAGATCCCACTTTGCCAGGACCACCTCATCTCTGTGGGGCTGTGCTTGTGAGACAGAATGTCAGGTGATGCTGAATGATAATAAAATAAACATCTTTATTTTTAATAGATGGACAAAACAGACCCAAAACCAGACAGTATTTTCCTGAAAAGCATGGACACTATTGAATACAATACAAATGAAGTTAAAACATATATATCTGTATTATGCTTCCTATCTGCTTTGTTGAATATAGTCTTAATATAACATTTCTGACACAGACAAAAATATACTTTTTTTTTAACTACATCCACAAATACTGCCCTGATTAATAGCAGACTTACAATAACTTACTAACTGCACAGGAAACTTGACCAATACACTTGAAGGGCAGAAGGAAAAATTAATAACAGTTTTTTCCTATGATACTTCTATTTGAAATCCTAAATTCTTGTACTATATGAAAATAACAGACTAAATCTGACTTTATTTGATCCACTTAATGTTTACATTCAGTTCAGGTTCACAATAGTGTGGTTTGTGTATAATACGTATACCATCCCATTTGGACAAGTAGAGATGAAATAACTTTTTTGACATGTCAGCTATGTTATCAACCTTGATTTTATGAACACATCTCATGCAAAGGAGGCAAAAAACCCCTGTCAAATAAATGTTATTCACAAATGTTAAGAATATGAAAGTAAAATGTATGATTGTGTTATGAATATTTAATCTTAAAATTGTAGGCTCAGAAACAATAACCTCAGTGTCTGAAAATGAGCTGTTTGCTTCACTGATTATAAATCCAATTTACTGCACAGTACTACTGTCCACAAATTGAGAAAGGGGTGAAAGATTCGTAATTCCTCTGAAAATAAAATCTGCTTAAAGAATCATGTCCTTTTGGCATTTTGCTTGTGGAAGCAACAGAGGGTTTTTTTGTTAGTTTGTTTTGTTCTGTTTTATTTTGTTTTTGTTTTTCTTTTTTCTTTTGTCCCCACAGCTGTCAATCACAGATATGGCCTTTGGTTATATTAACAGCTCTGTACAAATTTAATGGTAGGACAGCTAAGCTAAGGCAATAAAACCTGTAAACAGACTTTGCATGGGGCTGTTTGGTTTGGCTTTTGTAGTCCATCTAAGCAGGAATACTACATAAAATTGCATCCATTAAAAAAAATTTCTATAGGATAGAAAGTGTAAAATAGTCTGATAATGTTGAAAGCATCTGGTTCGAAGTTTTTGCATTAACACTTATTTTTTTCACCTACTTTTTTTTGAGCATTTTAAAAGCATTTACATTTTTATGGCAACAAGGGAATACAAAAGAAAAAGGCTTTTATTTTTCAATCAAAATTTCTTAAATTATTCCAACTGAATCCCCTTCTATTTCCTTTTTTCGCCCCAGCTGGCCATTTTGAAATAAATAATATAGAAACGTTGCTGTATTCAAAGCATCTGGTCACTATGCAGCATCTCATAGTGAAATTCTGGCAATTCCTGGACAAAACTGAGGTAAGAGAAAAGTTTTTAGGAAGGCCTACAGGTGACTGTAAAATGGGATCCTTTAACTTGATTTAGAACAGCAGCATAAGGCATTGGCTATGCAAGCAGGTAAAACTGTGACTTGATATTTTCCCATAAGAGGGGGTTCAGGCTAGTGGATTTGGGCTGAAAATGGAGAATAATTCAGCAGTGGCTCTGTTCTTCCCCTCTTTCCTCTGTACAGTCTATTTCCTCATCTCTCTTCCGTGGTTCATGGGGGAATTAATACTGCTGGGCTCATGTTTGGTTTGTGATACTCAGCACCCTGAATTTCATTGGTGGCCTATTCACTCACCTTGCAGGAATTGTTCATTTCTTTGCTATGTTGGCTCTTCTGAGTTTTTAGTGCAGATCTTGGTTTTGATTCCCTCCACCCAGAGCACACTCCATATTGGTAAGCAGAGTAGTACTGCATGCCCCAATGCATATTCAGAACTGAGTTGCAATGTTATTTTTCAATGCAGTGTAAGGAGAAAAAAAATAAATCAACATCTCTAAAATTAATTTTCTCTACATATTAAATATATATATATATATATGCTGTTAAGACTCCACAAAAGGAGCAAAACATTTCTAAGGATTCAACCTTGTGAAAGCTTATGTCAACAGTGAATGCACAAGTTAATGGCTTCTTCCTTTAGCAGCAAAACCTATTCTTCCATCTCCTATCCTCCAGTATAGCTCCTCGTGCTGTGAGTGTTAAAAAAAGAAATTTCATCAGTGACAAGCAACAGGAGGATATCTGGATTTCAACTGAACATTTTGCGTCATACGCAGATTTTAAAAAGAATTATTGGAGCATAACTCTTAATTGCAGAGAAATCTAGCTACTAGAGCTCCCACTGAGAAAGGCACATACCAATGGGGACAGACACAATCATCTCGGCCGTGGGCAAGTGGAAACAACAGTGCGTGTTCCTGCTGGCCCGGGCAAAGTCAGAAGAGGCCTCATCTCCCCACTTTGCTGCTTCTGGCCAGCACTGCCATTCGTGAGCGAAGTCTTCTCTGCCCCTGGCCACTGCTGCTGCCCTGTAGCCTCACTGGGGTGGCCAGGAGGCCAGGGATCAATGAAGGAGTCCAGCACTTAGTGGAAGACACCAGTGTGCCTCTCACTATGTTGGCGGGTTCAGCATTCCTTTCAGTTCCCCTCCAAGCTGCTTTCAGAGGCAAACACTTAGTGATGTGGAAAGCTGTCCAGCAAGACTCTTTTTTTGAGAAATTTTTGAGGAAATGTTATTTTCTATGGAAAATCTGGATTTTTTTTTTCTATGGAAAATCTGGATTTCCAGAGTAATCCCAGCAAGACCAAGCCAAAAGACTTCTTGGTATCTTTAAGAATAGTCTTTTTTAGGAAGTGAAAATTGGGAATTTTCTGCAAGGAAAACCCTCTCATCTCTTTTCAAGCCCTCTTGGTTCTGTTTACTTCCCAGTATTTATTCCATTGGTGAAGTTGCTTGGTGTCAGACTGCTTTGCTTCGGTTCATTTTGATGATAAGTCAAGATAAGGCTTCTTCTCCAAACACTGAAAAGTTCTATTTAGTTTATATGAGTTTTTCTATAAGAGCCATTTTTCACAAGCTGAATTTCAACTCCAGTTATTGCTCTAAGAATTTTGGTGACAGCCACTAACCACAGAAAAAGAAAGACAACATCTATATTAACATATTTTGCTTAAGGTTGTCTTATATCAGGTATAACATAATTTTAAACTGGTGATTGAATTTTAACTTTTTAAAATTAATATATCATCTTTAGCACTCCTATAAGTAATTTATTACTATTTGTGCATTTTGCTGTCTCATACAAATAATAAAATACTAGGTTGTATTGTTTAAATTTCTTTATGAGGAAAAAAATTACCAGACCAAAACCCCAGGGAAGTTATCTATCTGTCTTTGCTCAAGCAACTAGCTCTTTAGAAATAAATCACTTATAGCTGTGACATTATATTTTCACTTAGTGCCAATAAAATGCTGAGTGATAATATTTCAGACTTACTGTATTATAATTTCTTCATACGATATCCTAGCTAAGAACTGTTGCACATTTTCTGCTACATATATTTTACAATGTAATTTTTTAAAAATTGTACAGTATATAGTTCTGGATGGAAAGAATGGGATTGAGTGTATACTTTAGTAAACACTCTGTGATCTAATCCAACATATTAGATAATAGCAGAAAAGACTTCCTCCCATGGGATGCTCCTGCTCCTAGAAACAACTTAAAGAATGTGCAGCGGCATTTTATTCCCAATTCTTGCTCTTCTTCTGATAAAATGCTTTTTACTATCTTTTGTAGAATATCCTACTTCTCCTCGTTTTGCCTGTGGCTACAAGGTTTTTTAATTATCTTCAGTGTTGGACAGTTCTGGACTCGAATCAACGTAGTTGAAGGCTTCCTTGTTTGTGAAAGTTGAGCTCAAAGTTAGACTGTGTCGTGGATTCACAGGTGCAAGTTCATTTAATACAATATTGTCACTTTTTACAAGAGTCGCTTTGTCCATGTGTTCTCTACTGTATCTGGCAACAACAGCATCGAGGAAGTCCAGCTTTGGTGGCAAAGTCCCACTTTCAAATAAGTATTTGGCTAAATAGGAGACTATAACGTTAGTAAAGAAGGAGGTGAGCATAGCAAGTGTTTTAAATGGGAATCGCTGGATATAGAGATTGTTATCATCTTGATACCAGCCAGGGTAGAAGATCAAGGGCTGAAGGTAGAGGTACGGTTCTCCTCCAGTTATTCTGAGAACAAGGCCAAACAGGTATCCTGCAATGGCACCGTAGGTGTTGGTTCCTTTAATAAATAACACACACAGGAGCTGGGGGAATATGATGATATAAACAAGGTCAGAGCTGAGGTACCAGAGGCCGTACACTGACGAAGCCAGCAGTGCCATTGCTGTTGCTGATGCGCCGAACAGAAGAACAGTGATTCTCATGACCCACACAATTTCTCTGTCTGAAGCCTGCAAAAAAAGGGCAGTGTTAGGTGTTTTTTTCATGTCTGTACGTGTGCCTACAATTACGTACAGTCAATATAAAACACTGAATTGTAAAAGAAAGCTTTGCATGATTCATTCAATAACAATTACAAACTAATGTCTCTATCTCCATCTCAAGCCCAGAGAAAAAACCCTAAGGGTTATGGTTGCTATTGCCAAAGTCATTATTCTTTGAACATAGCAAAAAGCTTGATGACAAGTCAAAGAGAAAGAACAGCATTGTAAGAAATAACTTTTAAATAAAATCACAATATGGCTCAACTAGGAAAAACTTGTCAGCATCAGAATTTCTTCTTCTCCGTTTCCTAAGAAAAACTCCAAATCACTAGACCATTCTGTTGTCAAATGATTCCCTGATAAATGAAAGATTAGAAAAATGTCTTCTTTTGTGAAGAATTTAAGTGAAACTTAAGGTTGTAGCAACAGTAATTAGCTGTTTGAATAAATTGCAGTGCCATGAGAACTCTTGACAGCTGCCCTCCCCAAGACAGCTTTTTCACTTCTGTCATCAGTCACAACAACAATTATTTTTATGATTTTCAGTTTGTTCAGCATACTGTTTGTAATGAAATTCTTTTTCTAGTTATAGGCAGGAACCTGAAAGAGGTGTTTCATTATGAAATTATGGTCTATGTATCACCTAGTTAAGGTCTCACCTAAACTTTTCTCTAAAAGTAAAAACAAAAGCATTGTCTCACATTTTGCCGAAAGGAAAGCTGGTAAATGTTCCGAGCAAACATAGAACTTGCTGATAAAATTGAAGAGTCAGCTGAGGACATCACGGCAGCAGATACAGCACCGAGGCCGAAGAACGAGATATAGACTGGGCAAAGGTACTGCAGTACGATGGGTAAAATCATATCTGCTTCTTTTTTGCTCTTGGGGTCAGGGACACCGTAGTCAGTCTGGTTCCAAGCTGCAAAATGGACACCAGTATGTTATCAGTAACCTCAGTGGTCAGCGGCTACAGCACCTCTTGGCTTCATGTGTAGAGAGCTATTCATATTACCACCTTTTGATGCACATTCAGTGAACAAACTGTTACTAGGGCCAGACCAATGCCATTTCAGAGAGGCAGTGTGACACTGGTTTCTGTTAGGCAGATTTAATGCTGCTCAGCATTTTTCCTTGTTTCTAAAAGAAACTTTAAATTGCTCATAAATGTAGTTTTATTTAATAAAATAAGTTTGGGATGCATGTTTCTTTGCAATGTGTTTAACTACTCTTTTGGATTACAGAGAGGGCTCAAAACAATGTAAACAGTTCTAACAGAATATTTTTAACAGTTTAACTACACAGTCACTGTGATGGGGATCACTCTCACTATGACAAAAAAACCTTGGCAGGGATATATTGGCCAAGGTAAGAAATTTCTGATAAAGAATTATTTAGGTTGGAAAACACCTTTGAGTTGAACCATTAGCCCAGCACTGCCAAGCTCACCAAGAAACCACATCCCCAAGAGCCACACCTACACATCTTTTAAATAGCTCCAAGGATGGTGAATCCATCACTTCCCTGGGCAGCCAGTTCCAGTGCTTGACAAACCTTTTGGTGAAGACATTTTTCCTAATATCCATTCTAAACCTCCCCTGCTGCAACTTGAGGCCATTTCCCTTGTCCTGTTGCTTGTTATGTGAGAAAAGTACCTCGCTATAACCTCCTTTCAGATAGTTGTAGAGAGCATTAAGGTCTTGCCTCAGGCTCTTTTTCTCCAGACTAAACAACCCCAGCTCCCTCAGCCACTCCCATTTATTACTCTTACCATCAAATAAAAGTACCAGAATCTAACTCAAACATTGAATAGAACTATTATTTCTGTAGATACCTAGAAGGCACAAAATTATTTAATTTCATCCACTGGGGTAAGAATAATTTCCTTTGGGAGAAATATTCTGTAACGTTATTTTTCTGTGTAGTCTCCTGTAGAAGGAGTTGTGAGTTGATTAATGATGCCATCTGGCTATCTGACCTATATGTCACCTATATCTAACATAAGATTTATTTTCACACACTTATTGCACTATTCATTTTACATTTATTTTAATACTGATTTTTAATCATTTACCTGTAGATGCTCCAATTGCACCAATCAATACTGCAGGAATAGCCATCACAAGACAGCCAAAAGCAGCCAGGAATGACAGAACTTGAGCATATGTGGCAGAAGATGAGGAAAGAACTCTCTGGAAATATGCTTGCCATGGAATTCCTCCCAGTGTCTGCAAACACAACAGCATGCTGTGATTGGGGGGTAACTGAATCGTTTTGCTATCACCATATAGAGAACATGTAGAAGGATCACTTGAATGCTGAAAGCCATATTGCTACTTTTTCATTTATTTATTGAATATTGGCCAGCCAGTAATAACTGCAACTTTCATTCTCACAAGCAATGTCAAACCTGTGTAAGTCCACTTAAATCCCGTTCTTTTAGACAAGTTTTTTTTTTTATATGGTTAGCACCAACACTTTGCACTTTCATAGTCTCTGTAATCCCCAAGTCTTTTGACTTGATAAAGCTTTATGAAAAGCACTGTTTTCATATTTCATATTTGAAGATTTTGCCTTCCAATACTCCTCCTCCACTAAAATTAGATTAGACTCTGATATGATGTCAAAGTAAAATTTTATCTTCCTTTGTGAATGCATATAGTCATTCATGGAAGGTGAGACATTCTGTATACATTGAACTCAGGAATCTGAAAAATTATGCTCCGAGTGCCTTAAACAAATACGATACCAACAGAAATGGAAGACAAAGCCAAAAAGCAAAAAGTTTTGTTTTGTGGTGGAAACCCATCTCTTTTATTTGGATATGTAACTGAAGATCCTGATTAGAATTAAAATTATTTCTGCAAAATATGACACAAAAGAGTATTACCAAAGGTTGAAAACCCGAGTGCTAACAATTCTGTCTTGAGAGCAGGATCTGAATAGTCTCCACTAAGTAACTAAGTGTCTGTCTCTAAACAGCATGGAAAGAAAACCAAACAAATTGCATAGCCTAGTTCTATACACTAAATGAGGCAGGAGGCATTTGGACCAAAAAGTGTGTATACAGGTGTTTCATATGGCTTCATGCACACATAGGGACTAAATTAATGTTTCACAGACAAGTCTGATTTTGACTTGCTATTTATGACTGTTTTTCTTTGCCACCTCAATAGTAATGTTCCTTTATCAAAGCTTTCCAAGAATGTGGAAATTTCTTGAGCTATAATGAAACAGACAAAACTAAAAAAAAATTTGTCATAATTTGGCAATATCAGAGCTTTCCTTTGGTCAACAGCAGAGATGAAACCTTCAGGCTTACAGGAGAGAATACAGCCACTTGAGCTAATGTCATACTTTGGATTTCTGAGAGAACGCTGAATAAAATAACATATTTTAATAGACCAATTATAGGAAAACCCTGAAGATTTTTGGCTGAAAGAATTTTAAAAAAAGCCAGAAAATGTAATCCCAAAGTACAACATGATAATAAAACCAGTGTAGATTTGTATAGGGACACTGAGAATGGAAAATGTTAGCATGTGTTTCTAAATCCTCTAATGGAAAGTACTTAATAACCACTGATCCCACATGTAATATATAGGTATTAAATAATGAAAGCCCTTGGTTCATTCTGGCATGTGTGCATGTATGAATTTATCCATCCTGCCATCCATCTCTGCACAGCTTTTTCTTCACCTATACCTAAGGCATATTTAATCATTTGTGTAACGTATTTATTGCCTTCTGCAATATATGAATTCCTCTGCCAACAATGACATCAGTTAAGCATTAGCTGCACACTTTTATTTAATTTTAACATGTCAGCTCTTTCAGCCTGATGATATTTAAATTGCATTCCTGGCAATGCTGGCTGATATGTCACTGAAATCATTCAAATGTGCAGAAATATCAAGCAGGAGTCAAGAGGGTAAAAGTTTTCAGTTTGATAGAAACTCTTAACTGGACTCTATTTTCAGCTGTCACAGTAACATAGTGTAAGTGCTTAAATGCTTCATTCCTTCATACAAATCACCACTTACCAGTAAGAAGAAATTGTCCAACCATGTGTAAATGTCAAGTGAGTTGATAGATCCAAGCCAAGGTGCTTGGTACACCTGGTGCACAGCCGTGAGCCCAATGTCTGTTACTGCAGGATGGGACATAGCGAAGGGGACACTGATCCACTGTAACCAAAGAGAAACAGTGTGCTCAGGTCTAAAGAAGATATTCTAAATCTGTGAAATTTTAATATTTACACTCATCTAGTTTTCTTATTCTTGCTTGCTACAGATTGAATACCAAATCATCAAAATGTCTTGCAAAAAAGTCAGATTATGTGCAGGTGGAACACCTCTGAAATTCAGAGGGCTTGGTAGTGGATAGCTCACATCTGTCTTGGAGAGTGTGAGCAGAGAATAAAATCAATGGAAGCTGCAAAATCAACAGCAAAGACACATTTATACATCTTTGTTTTATTTTACCTAACCTCCTCATATATGGTTTACGCTCTTTCCTGGACCACACAGTAGAGAAATATTTACATACAAATTTTCATGTGATAGCATCAGGACTTGGCAGTATACAGGTACGAGACAACACAACTGAAGGCTTGGGAATTTGTTTTTAATTCAATACTAAATTTAGTATTGAAAGACTGTGAAAAGATAGGATTGCTGTTGGTGCAGCCTCATCTCTCTTCCTCCAGAACTGGTATTAGCCCAGTGTTACGGCACTTTTCTCCCTCACAGGTGTTTTCTAGGGGTCTCTTGACCATTTTCAGTCTCTTTGTTTTTTATCTAAATCAAAAGTCTTCCCTGTGAAGGTTTCTGCTAGAAGGTCCAATTCCTTCTTCAACTGACTTTATGTAAATTTACTTGCAAAGTCATTTTGCAATCGTGTAAGTCACTGACTTTGTGAAGGAGAAACTCAGCATCTCCAACTGAGGCGGAAACCAGGCTTTGCACTATATGGACTAGATCATCCCAAGCACAGCATCCTTAGGATCCAGTGATATCCAAAACCACACAGATTGCCACAATCACAACTGATCACAGTTAAGTGCATAGGGGCAACAGGAGCAAGGAGGGGAAAAGTCAAACATCTTTCTTTATTTTGTTGCACAATTATTGCAATAATGTATGAAGAATATTTTGTAGCACTGCCTGTTATTCAGGCAGTTAATCCTGTACCATAGGATTCTGCTCTCTTAAACTTTGCCAGTTTAAGAGTCGGGCAGAAAGACTCCCTTCTCACTCTCTGCTTGAGCTTTTCTGTGAAAGAGCACCAAAATTTTTCAACTGTCTCCAAGATATTTTGAGGGAAAAATAAACACATTGCCAAAATTAACAGATATTAATATTCTCCTTCCTGAGAAATTCAGGGGGAACAAGGATGTCAAACAGATTTTTTTATTCTTGTTTCTGAATCTCAAATGTCAAACATGTCCAAGTGATGAGCTTCTGAACAGATGTAGTTTGGCCATACTCTGCTGAGATTTTCAGTAGGGTAAATATCTAAAAGTCCATCTGGAGTCTGCATGCCACAGCACAGGATTTAATATGTACTGTATTACAAATACATTATGAGCTTTTGTAAACCATTCCAGTTCCTCACAGTAACCTAGCTCTTTGTGGTCTCAAGGACTAGCTTTTCATTAGTAAATAAAACCAATCAAGACACTTTCTTTGGCCCTGCAGTTTACTGGGATGTCATCATTTACATCTATATATTTAGATTCCTTTTCCTGCCAAAAATGACAGCCCTGAACTATTCCTGGGAATTATCTGGAAAATACAGAGTTTAGAATGGGGAATTAATAATACAGATGAGATTAAGAGATAGTAAATAGTGGGGATACAGCGCAGGCTGAGGGAAAGTCTCACCAGGAAAGATAAATACAAAGAGGTGAGAATTGCAGGCGTGGGTACAGGAAGGTGAGGAAAGAAGGAGAGACACTACATGAGATTGTAAATAGAGAAAAACAAGGATGTACATGGAGTGGCTGGGGTAGAGGTTATGGAAACCTAAGGAAAAACCTGTGGCTGAAAGGAGGAACAGGAGTGATTACAACATGCCTTTTGTCTTGGGTAAGAACAGGAGAGAAACCAGACATTAGAGGAAGGAGCAGCAAAGCTCTGTGACAGTGGGAATAAAAACTGCTCCAGAGCCTGGAGGACAAGCTGGGATAACTGAACCTGTGCCATCTCTTCTGCTGTGCCATCTACTGTGAGAGTGTCCCATCTCATCTAAAACTGCTTCCCTAGAGCATGACCATTTAGGTACTGAGTCTTCCAGCCTCACTGATGACACTCTTGAGTTCATGAATATAGGTTCTTCTGCATTACATTATTGTTGTTTATTTCAAATGGAAAATACATAAAGAGCCCAAGCTGAATTAAACAAAACAATATAAAGCCATAGATCCAATCATTTAGAAGACTTCTATACAACCTTAATTTGCTTCCCACCCCCCACATCAGGTTCATGCTGATTTCAATGTTATTCCCATGGGATCAGGCTCTCTAGTGCTTCATGAGGTGATCACACTGGAAGAGCATTTCTGTACTTTGATTTATCTCCAATTTTGGGAATTTCTGTAAAGCACATCATCTGTAGAAACTTAATGTTTCACAAATATTAATATTTATGTCAGGGAAAGAGACAGTGTTTTCCCCACTGTTCAGATGAAGAACAAAGATATGAGGGAAGAAGGTCTGGAATAACTTTTCATTTGAGGTGGCCAATTGGAACTTGGATTTGTTTTTTCAGGCTATTTAGCACCATTTCCATTAAATCAGTTAAAGTCCATAGTCCTCACAGTAAGATGCCACGGAGTAAGGACACACACAGAGCTGGTTAGTGACCACCTGTGTAAGCCCTGGCTGAAGTTTCCATTAAATCAGTTAAAGTCCATAGTCCTCACAGTAAGATGCCACGGAGTAAGGACACACACAGAGCTGGTTAGTGACCACCTGTGTAAGCCCTGGCTGAAGCCATTTCCCTAGAGCTGCACAAGAACTCTGGTGAAAGCAGAGAAAGAATGCCACGCTCCCAAGGTGCTATTTGGTTCCTTCATCTTGAGCCACTCCATTTATTTTAGCATATCTCAGTTCTCTGCACACCTGTGACTGTCTATTACTGCCACTGGCAAACAAAGACATCAGCTTCTTTGATTGCACCCTTGTGATCTGGACCCTGTCACACTGTTTTTCAATTTGGGGCTTAAAGAACAGCAGTAAATAAAAGGCTACCCACTAGCACATCATTGATAGCTGATGAGGGATATTCACACTACCACACTAAAGAGCCAAGACATCTGGTGAGACTTCCTATATTATGCTCTCCAAGGATGGTGGAGGGAAATGAGGGGAAAACCAAGAAGGTTAACTAAGTTAGCAGGAGGTTAACTATGCTGTGTGAGTAGGTGACAACCACAGAAAAGAGAAGCACTAGAGTGCCAACTCTGCAGGTCCAGTGCCAGCATTCCTGGACTATTTTACCAACAGCTTCCTACTCTCAATGCCTCCTTCCAGTGCCTGAGCCACAGTCCTACAGGTGGATAGGGAAGGATCAGCACCAGTCCTATTCTGAGTTAGAAATATAGACTCAGGAGGAAAACTGGAAGAGTGTTTGGACTGCCAGCCCAGCTGGAAAAAAGCCAAAGAGTCAGACCTCTTGGACAGCATTATTTCCAAAGTACAGGCTGTACACTGATACAAATGCAGATTCTTTCAAAGTCAGGGCTCTGTGAGTGGAGTCTGACTGGCTGGCAATGCTGTGTCTGATACACCTGGCCCTTCTGGCTGTTCAGGGCAAAATCCTTGACAAAGCAGGGCAAGAAAAGCCAAACTTACCAGTCCCAGGAAGATGCAGAAAAGCTGAACTACGTCGGTGTAGGCCACAGAATAAAGCCCACCCACAAGCGTGTACATTGTGGCAATCAGGGCAGAAATAATGACTGAAATATTGACATTAATGTCAATGATCACACTTATAGTCGCACCTAAGGGGAAAACCAAAGCGCTGTGTGTTAGTGTGTATGTCACAGCATGTCTGATGAGAAGGCCCACCTTTGTTAAGTTGCATATATAGGTCCTGGTCTGACACTTAATAACAGCACCAATAATTCCCCCCTCTATATTCTGCACACCCTTTCTACACCTTTGAAGGGAATGGGAAAAGGGAGGCTCCTGTTGGTCTAAGTTTAGCATCCGTCATTTTGCAGGTTCTTAGGAAACGGAGGACAAAAGGGTCCCAATGACCCTTCTTTACATATATCAAGGTCTGTAAGGACTACACTCTCTTGCTCTGCCTGGGAAAAGCAGCTATGCACATCCCTGATTGCCACAGTCTTCAAAAGAATGTTCTTGCAATGCTACCAGCCAGCTGCCGCAGCACTTGAAGGATCCTCTGAGGTCCCATGAAACTGTGTCTGTCCAGTGTATTTTAAAGTTTCCTCACTTGATTCTCTTCCAGCAAGCCTTCCTTGCACTGGACTTTCCCAGGCTTCTCAGGGTCCTGTGATTCCTAAAAACTGGTGTTACCAGCGAAGAATTAAGCAGAAAGGGCACTGATTACCTCAGTCTTTTCCACATCTTTTGCCACCAGGTGCCCCATCCCATTCAACAGCAGACCACATTTTCCCTTTTGTTAGGATGGAGTGTTCTTGAGCATGGAGGAGATGATCCCTGAATATCAACCAGTTATTCTGGACACCAGGACAGTCTCCCAGGGGATTCTTCCAAGTAGAATGCTGGAGAGGCCAAGCTCTACTCTTCTCAAGTCTATGGTTGCAGTTGTGATATTTGCCTTGTTCCCCCATCTCACGACCATGAGCTCCACGATCTCACGAACACTGCCGCCAAATCCGGCTTTAACCTTCACACCCCTGACTTGTTCTTCCTCATGTCTAAGTAACAGGTTCAAGAGAGCTCCTCCCTACATCAGCTCCCTCATCATTTGCGTCAGGAAGTTGCCAGAGCACTCAAGAAATCTCCTGAGTAGCTTGTGTCCTCCTGCACTGCCCTTCCAGCAGCTATCAGGATGGTTATACATTTCCCTTAGATGTATTAACTGTTTCAAGTGATTGCAATGTTTTAAGACCATATTTATAAAATTCCTCTCCTTCTAATTAGGATGATTTAAATGCAACATCTCGCAACAGCTTTTAGTGCTTGCAGTTATTGCAGATGAATATTCTGGAGCACATATTTGGAAGAGTTTTGGCCATAGAAGACAACATGGTGTGTGATATATAAGAGCCTCTGGGAGCTGACAGGTGAGGTTTTTGCTGCACAACGAGCCTTCAAAGTTCATGTGCTTAAGGATTACAAGCTCAGATCTCTTTCATAGCTGTAGGACCTGTGTTTCCCATCTACAACCCTGCCAAGCAAGGAGTCATGATGAAGAGCAAGTAGTGAAGAGTACTGGGTTAAACATTCATCAGTGAAGATAGGTGTGAAAAAAGGAACTATATTATTCACAGAATAGTTAAAATCTTCAATGACCTTTATAATCATTGACAGTCTTTAACTGTCCGCTGTTATAAAAATCTAGAAAGGTATTCACACCACTTGTGTTGAAATAAAACAGAATGGCTTGTCCTTAATCAAAAATATTCCAAATACTCTGAGTGTTCTTCAAGTTATTCAACTCCTATCACCTCAGTATGCAGTTTTTTCTTAGTGTTTTAAGGATTTTGTGATGAAATCGTGGTAAACAAGCTCCCCATTGCTTTGCAGTTCATCAGAGCACAGTTGGAGAGTACCTTCAAACTTTATTTTTTGTTTAAAATAGCTTATGCTAGAAGGCATTACCACATGCGTGTGCATTATTAGTATGATTAGTTGGTAAAAGTCAATTACTGGTGCTTCAACTCAAGGGCTTTCTCTGTTCTTAAAGGGGTTTCTAAATTCAGTCCTGAAATATAATTAAAAACCCTGGAAGCTGATTTTTTTTCAGGACTGGATAAGTAGTTGGGTGATTTTCTATTGAGTCATAGTTTCACCAATTCAGATTTCTCCGAATCCTTTCTTGAATCCTAAGTATTTTCTTCATTTTGTCAAAAGGAAAGCCATTTAGAATTGAAGAATTCTTCAATTTATTGATCAGCATCTGGTTTACTTCTATTATTTGTGTTATGGAATGTTCTGTATATGTAGATCTCCTCTATGCAAAGGACTATTTTGTTTAGATGCCTTGGCAATGCTGTTACATATAATTAAGGGAAAATTTGACTGGCTTCTCTCATCCCAGAGATGTAAAAGAAAAGCTGGGTCAGATTTGACAAAAAAGGGGTACTTGCAATCACTCATGTCACCCTCACTCTTAACAGAAATTTGTTCCTAAATCCCTTCATGCTCTTTGAAGAGGGAAAAGTTAAAGGTACATGAAAGTGAATAGATACTTTGCATGTCTTTCCCTTTCCAAAATAACAAAGGGATACCATTGCAAGATTGAATTGCTAGTTGGCATGGGTCTTAGAAATGTTACCATCTGAATAATTTGGCTTAAATAGTTACCATTTTAAGCCAGAATTTTAATATTATAAATTAATATTTATACTGCTTATTCCTTACCTAAGGCAGAGAAGATGGCAGCAGCCCAAAACATTTCTCCCATTAAAGCTGGAATAAATAGTAGTCCTCCCATCCTTTTTCCATAAAGCTGCTGAAAGGGGTCCAGCATTGTCACATAGCCTTTGGATCGCATGGGTTTTGCAAAAAAAAGGCCACCTACAAAGAAAAAGCAGCATAAGACACCAGCTGCAGTTTAGAGATGCATTTCCATTAAGGGATAAAACATTCATTGTCACTTAAGGGTAAAAAAATGCCACCAATACTGTTTGTTTGTTTGTTTTAAAGTAAAAAATGCAGTTAAAGTATTCTCTGGAATCTCTTACATCTGTCTACATAATTACACACACTACATAATAAAACACACACTCCATTAGTATCTGTAGTCTGATAATAAAATAAAAGGTTTTTTTCTTTTTTTCTGGCTCAGTTTATGTAATCTTCCATTATGGATGCTGTGAGAGTTTTGTCTAATTTTGGATTAGCCTAAAGGAATGGCTTTTCTACCTAATCCTGTTGATTCTTAGACCAGAATCCAGCACGAATTTTCACATAGTACTTCTCTAAAAATAAAACTGTCTGAGACTCCTGAATCAGAAACAGAATTTCACATGTGGTTTAGTGCACACAGCAAATCTGATTCTTTCAGGAAAATTCAGATTTATTACGTATGTTTCAAACAACTTTACTATACCTGCAGGGTAAGTCAGAGGTCTTCTGAGTTCTGCTGGTGTCAGATTCCATGAATATTTGTCATACACTTATTTCACTTATGTACACTCAGGAATTTTGATATATCACAATTCTGCTCTGCCTGGCTGGTATATGGACTGGATATGTACATAAATGTGCAAAGGCCTCCCCTCCTCTAATTCTTTCTGTCTTGGGAAAAAAGAGGATCTATCTCAGGAAAGCTGAAAGACCCCTTGTATGGAAAGGTGTTTAGTTGAGATCTGCACGTGACTATAAGCAAGTAGACTTCCACTACAGTAAAACTCCTGTATAAGGTATAATAATGAACTGGAAACCCTGTCAGTTCCCAATAAGATATACTGCATAGTATTTGGCAACCCTTAACTAGGTTCTTCATGACAAGATATGTCATTTATTCATTGTATTGTGCAGAAGATTATCCAAATTTCTATGTATTATGTATTGCCTTTTATAACTCATGTTTCTTCATTTCATCAAGTTCCCTGAACAGCAGGTACTGGCTTACACACTGTCATCACAATTTATAGTGCTTATGGGAATGCTGTCTTTAAGCAGGTAGATGTAGAAACCCTCTAGTATTTTTTTCTTTTTGCTATTCTTGATTTGGTAATGGATCCTTTTCTTATTCTATTTGCTATGCCATGACTGCAAAAGACAATTAAAGTAGAAGAAAAAACAGTAATCTATTAGGATGTTCAAACACCTGTCAAAGGAAATAGGAGGTATTCTAACCTCTAAACCTAAATTGCTTGAAAAATTAGGAAAAAAAAGTTGTATGGAGAACAAACAGGGAGTATTCCAGTCTGATATTAACTACTTCCAGTCTGAAGCAACAATATTTCTCCCAGCCTTGTATTTATAATTTTGATTATTTATTTTTTTAAAGAAGGATAAAAGATTCTTCCCCTCAAACCTTCATGTATGGATCATGCCTACAGAAATTCTTTCCTCTCTGTGCTCTGCAGGGAGATATATGGTCACATATATGGACTTCTTTTCTTTGCAGTGCCTCCACCCTCCCCCCTGCTCCCGAACAATATGGTTATAGTAATCAAATAGGTCTTGACAAGGAGTTTAGCAGACTTCAGATATCAAACTATTTATAGAGATTTTCTGGTGTTTTTTTTCAATAGCCAAACCTACCAGCAGAAGGCATCCAGTTTATATCAGCATCCTTTTATCAGACCCTAGTTGTTTCATTTCAAATAATGGACCTGACATCAGAACTCTTTAAAATGAGGCACTATTAGTTTTAGTCTTTGCTTACCTAAAATCAGGCTAAGGGAATATCCAATAGGTGCCTGAGCCCAAGCTAGACCATAGTCTGGGACATACACAGCTTCTGCTGTCCCATTGATGTAACCTCCTCCAACCCACGTGGCTGAAAAGGAAGAGATGGAAAAGTGTTTAATGTCTACAAAGAAAGAAAAGCTCACACACTGTATAATAAAATTGTCATTATGTATGATACAGTAATTTTTTATTATATGAACAATACAAGTGCCAGGCATGGCATCCTTCTATTAAAGGCAGCCCTAATTTGAATTTACAACCTAAGCGTATGAAAAAAGAAGTCAAATGGACTGAGGCAATCATCAGAGTGTCTAAGTCTCCGCATAGTCAGTGAAGATGTGAGGGCTGAGTCCCCCACTACTTATTTACCATTACAATTTTGTTTGTGTTTGTCCAAACGAAGGAGAGGTATAAGGGGGGATCTGAAGAAGAACATTTAAATTTGGCAAAAGTTTAATGAACACTTCATTTACTAGGGCCTTCATGAAAAAAAAAAGCCTTTAAAACCTTGTTAAATTTTAAATTGTTGCTACATGAAGCATATTAATAAACCGAGTTCTCGAAATATTTCTGTATAGGGTTGTGGTGCTTTTTTCATTGCTATAAAAGTTCTAAACTTTTATTCATGTATTTTATGCTTCCTTGAGCCATATGCCATACGGGATATGTGTTATGTCCAATATTTCTGATTTTATCTCTCTCTAAAAAGCAGTATTTTCAATATACCAATCTCTGACACTTAATGAGTTGATTCTCTGCCTTTAAGGGAAGATTCTACATTTGGGAATTTGGGATCAACAGTATATATGAGAGAAAAACTCCAACACAGAAATGTATTGCAATTACATCTGCAAAAATACTTCATAACAAATCAAGTAATAAAGTTTCTCTCTTCCTGTTTGCAGATTCCATGCAAAAACTTTTTTTATTACCTCTGTAATGTATAATGAGTAAGTTTTATAAATCTAGGTTTGCAGTTTGAACAAGGGCAGACAGACCATTACAAGTCCTAGATTTTGTAATGATGTTTTGGTTTGTGTCAGAAGTTCTACTTTCTCATATAAGAGTAGTTAGGGTTTCTGTGTAAAAAGTCTCAATAGTTCAAAATGTATTTTCCTTAAACATTCCTCGGAATTTTCTCATTATACAAGCAAACTTGATTTTGTGTTTAAGACAAACAATTGGAGAGAAAAACAAATTAAGAAAATTTAATAAAATTCCTTAAGAAATTTCATTAAGAGCTAAATAACCACTCTTTTCTGCTTGACTGTGATATCTCTCAAGTACTACTAGAGGGTATTTTGGTGAATTTCACCATGGCTTTAGAATCAAAGACCTCCAGCAACCAAAGAATTACAATTGTCCCCCTTTCAGCCATTTGAAGCACAGGAATGGACCACTCTGTTGTTGGAAATGGTATAATGGACTTCTATGAGGGCTGTGCATGCAGAGAAAAACTGCAACAAAAGAATTGACCCAAGAAGACCTGTCACGAGTAGACTTTTGGTTATCAAGATCAATTGTGTACTACAGAGATAAGAGGTGAGTGATACCCATACAGGACTACATGGGGAAGACGGATTCAGGCTGATTCTTAATGAGAAGAACAAGGATACATAATCTACATTAAAAATTCTCAAACATTTGGGATTTTGCGACTTGACAGTGTGAATTAAGACAGAGGGGAGTATGATACTTTGTTCGCCAGAGTCCTAGAATTATAGAATTGTTTGTGTTGAAAGGGACCTTAAAAATCTTCTATTTCTAACCTCTCTGTGATGGGCAGGGATGCCACTCACTAGACCGGGTTGCTCAAAGCCCTGTCAAACCTGTCCTTAAACACTTCCAGAGATGGGCCATCCAGAACTTCTCTGGGCAACCTGTTCCAGTGCGTCATCACCCTCGTAGTAAAGAATTTCTTCCTAATATATAATCTAAATCTACCTTTCTTCAGTTCCCTACCTCTACCTCTGCCTCTCATCCTATCACTACATGCCCTGGTCCCCATCTTTTCTATAAGATCCCTTTAGGTACTGTAAGACTGCTTACATGTACCAGGTCTGCACAGACCTTTCTCCCCTCCAGGCTAAACAACCCCAACTCTCAGCCTGTCCCAGGGATCAGTGTTGGGCCCAGTCCTGTTTAATATCTTTACTGATGATCTGGATGAGGGGATTAAGTCTACTATTAGCAAATTTGCAGATAACATGAAGTTGGGTCAGAGTGTTGATCTGCCAGAGTGTAAGATATGGACGGGCTGGAGAGATGGGCTGAGGCCAGCTGCATGAGGTTCAACAAGACCGAGTGCTGAGTCTTAGACTTTGGTCACAACAACCCCAGGCAGTGCTACAGGCTGGGGACAGAGTGGCTGGAAAGTGGTCCAGCCCAAAGGGACCTGGGGGTGCTGGTCAACAGCAGCTGAACATGAGCCAGCAGTGCCAGGGTGGCCAAGAAGGCCAATGCCAACCTGGCCTGTATCAAGAAAAGTGCAGCCAGCAGGACCAGGAAAGACATCACCCCCCTGTGCCTGGCACCTCTAGTACTGTGTCCAGTTCTGGGCCCCTCACTTTAAAAAGGACGTCGAGGTGCACAAGTGTGTCCAGAAAAGGGCAACAAGGCTTGTGAAAGGTCTAGAAAACATGTCTTATGAGGAACAACTGAGGGAGCTGGGTTTGTTTAGACTTGAGAAGAGTAGGACCTCATTGCTCTCTACAACTACCTTATAGGAGGATGCAGTGATGTAGGGCCAGTCTCTTCTACCATGTCTGCTGTGAAAAGACAAGAGGAAATGGCCTTAAGCTGAGACAGGCGAGATTCAGATTAGATATTAGAAAAAAATTTTTGACTGTTAGGGTGGTCAGGCATTGGAATAGGTTGCCCAGGGAGGTGATGGAGTCACCGTCCCTGGAGGTGATCAAGAGGCATCTGGATCTGGTGCTGAGTGATGTAGTTTAATGGTTTAGGGGTTACAATGGTAGTGGTGGGTTGACAGTTGGACTCGATGATCTTAAAGGTCTCTTCCAACCCTGATGATTCTGTAATTCTGTGATTCTAAGTTTTTCTCGACGGGGCTGCTCTTAATCCACTCCTCACCCACCCTGCATCCATCTTTGGGTTTGCCCTGATCCAGGTGGAGGATCTTACACTTGGCCTCTTACACTTGGCCAGGTACCTCTGTATGGGATCCCTTCCCTCTAGATTATCAACCACAGCATTCATCTTGGTGTCATCTTCAACCTTGCTGAGAGTGCCCTCAATCCCATTGTCCATGTCCCTGGCAAAGCTGTTGAATACTCCTGGTCCCGACACGGACCCCTGAGCGACACCACTCAACCTTCAACACACCACTGCTGAGCCTTAGGTCCATGGCTTCCTGGGATGTGTGCTGCCTATTGTGTCTCAAGCAGCATAGTCTTACGGAATAAGCACCTGTATACAATATCAAAAGTAAATATTTAGAAAGGGAACTATATTTGTTTCTTTCCCCAGAAAATGCATAAGCATGAATTCTACATGAATGATATTTGGTTACAGGTGGGAATAATATCCCGTAGTCAAGGACAGATACCCAACATTGCTGCAGCTGTGGTGAAGGGGGCTTCCAGTTCCAGCACTGATTTTCCAAGGGTTGCTAGGTGTCAGGTGTTCTCCAAGGAGCACTTGGATGCCATGACTAGCTCCCTTGTTTTCTTCTGGAGGAGATCAAGTCAATTCCCTTCCGTGTGATGTTGT
The DNA here is from genome assembly GCA_013399875.1 of Gymnorhina tibicen. NCBI lineage: Eukaryota > Metazoa > Chordata > Aves > Passeriformes > Artamidae > Gymnorhina > Gymnorhina tibicen. Next base: position 1,511,016 of record VXAZ01003150.1, read on the forward strand.
AGGGGTCATTACTCTCCCCTGTCTGCCCTGCAGACAGATATTGCTGTGTAAGGTGGCATGAAGGATTTAGCCCTTATTTTAAATTTTATTTCTTGATTTCTGGATTGGGGTTTGAAAGATGGCTGCTGATCAATTTTTCTGTGCACATGACTGTTCTGAAACATCTGTCAAGGGCCAAAGATCTCTAGGAAGGTGCTGTATGTCTTTTTCTGAGGGGGTGAACGGGTAGTCAGCACGTACACTGACATAGGTAAATACATTAGAAATGAAATAAAGGGATAAGATAGGATGGGATTTCTACCTTAGATATTAATTTTCTGATCCTCGTTTGCTAAGCCACAATTTAAAGTTAGTTTAATACCTTTATTTTTGGTGAAATTATTTATTTTTTTTTACCTAAATCAGTCAAAAAGAATACAATATTTAATAATCTATGGAAGCATTCATGTGGTAATCTATTTTAATCTTCCCTTTGCCTGACATCTGAAGAACAAAAAAATGCAGCAAATACCAAAATCCATTTAAACATGCACCTTAAAAAATGAACAGACAAATGCTTAGGGTAAGGAGAGCAATTTTCTTCTAGTTCCCATGAGACACACAGAAGTTGATCTCTGAGTTCTTGATATATATTGATACATACTAGAAAACTAATTTTTTTGGCACTTCTTCGGAACAATTCCTCATCTGACCACTCAAATTATTTAATAAACTCATCAAGTTCTGTAAAATGAAAATTCTGATCCAAGGATTAGAATAAAATAGAATTGTGTAATGTTTCTTTTTCATGTGGAAGGATACCTAGCTCTATCCAACTAAAATGCAAAAATTACATCAATAGATTATTACCTTTCGGGTCATGTTTGTGAGCATTTACTTATGTAATCTCAGCTATTTCCTTTGAGGTTTAAACTCAATCACCAAAATCAAATTAGATTCAATTTTGTTGCAGATATCACTTTTTAAAAAATTAATTCACAAAAAACAAGGAAGCCTAATATTCAATGCAACATTTTATCTATAATTATGTAAAAATGATACACAGATTAAATATGTGTCTACTATGGCACGGTATTAGTTCATTTTAATATGAGATGCTGTGGTCCCTCCACAATTCAACCTTTTCACTCTTTCTATTTTTGTACTTGCAGATACACTCAACCTTCAACAGGCTTTATGTTCAGCATTTCAGTAGCTGGTTGATACAGCTTTTTCTTCTTCAGGATCATAGTATATATCCAAAAATATCCACAGCTGTTATTCATAGGTAGGGATTTAAGATTATTCAATGTTGTTTAGAAAATCAACTATAATTACTCAGGAATCTTGACTTTGATGCTTATGTTCTGAATTTTATTTAAATTTATAGGCTAAGTGCTGTCATCCTCTCCACTAAGTAGCCCTAGAAACTTCTACCACTTTCATAACCAATACCCATGGAACATTGTAGTGTTTGTCTCAGGCAAAAAAGACAGAATAAGGCCTTATCTCATAACCCAAAGTGCTTCATGTACATATGAACAATTTCCTTTCTGGAGATCTTTAAAAAAATTTTTGCTTTCTTTTTGCAGGGTAGACTTTGCTTTCTAACTTATATTTAGACAATTAAACCTGAAAAAGATAAAGACAATGTTGGAACAGTCATGTATTGTGTATAGTCATGGTTGTAAGGTGCAAAATCAGCATAAATTGTTTTTTAAAAAAGCAAGTATGCCCTCGAATAATGTGTCCATTCGCAAAAATTACAAACCTGTAAAAATTATTGCAGATTTTCACAATTGTTTTACTACGACTTTAGAAAATGAGTGCCCCAAACACCCTCACCGAGACAAAACTCAGACTAACCCCTGGTTCAGCAGATTTGTGCCCACATCTGGCTTTATGTGCCAGGCGTGGTTCTCTGCGGCTGAAAGTGTAGGTTAGTTGCCATATCAAGCTCTAATTGCCATATTTAAGGAAGGTGTAGGGGGGAAAGAGTGTCAGACCTGACAGTAAAAAATCCATGAGAGTTTTAGCTACCCAAAGGCTTTGGGATCAGTCTGATATTCTACTGCAAGGATGAGATACTGCGCCATCTCTAGAGCTTGCACAATACAGGATGAACATGTGTGGGTGTGAATTGTGGTGGCTATAGAAATTGCCTGGGATATAGGAAATCCCAGTTCAGGTCTCATCTGTGCTTCAGCTGTTACACAAAATATTCCTGCAAAATAGGATTAAGGAAACCAGAATCTGTGTCTTCTATATGCAAAGCCACAAGTCGTAGCCACTTCTGTGGGAAATGCCTCTTTTTATCTCGACTCCCCCGATCTAAAATTTTTATTGTTTTGTGACAACCAGTATTTCTGCAAAATATTCTGGTTTCAGTGCTCTTGAAAATATTTCATTCAGCAGAAAGCAGGCTAACCAGCTCTTGCTATGAGCAGAATCTCGTCATATCTTATGCATCTGTAGCCGATGGATGTGTGATACAGTAAATTACAGCATAGTGCAAAAAGTAGAACATCTGACTGTATTAAAACTTTATTGACTTGTACAAACATTCTTTACTCAAAATCTAAATATTCAGTCTTTGAATGAGCAAAATGCCCCCGCAAAAGAATGTAACTTTATCTCAAATAAAGAATGCAGAATTTTGGCCCAAGTTTTACCTGGCTCTTCCTTATTAGATAATTGTGAAAGCAGAACAGGACAAAACAGCAAAACACAGATATAGTCAGATAAATTCCATTTGACAGTTGAAAGGGCTTTGCCTGAATAGAATTTAGGTAATTAAGGTAAAAAAAAAAAAAAAAAGCCTAAAAATTAAATTGCCTTAATAATAATGGTGGGCGACTTCACTCTTCCTATAATGCATATACCATATGCTTTCCAATACCATAATATAAGTTTTGAGATTTTGGACTATGTTGTGAATATCTTATTTACCCAGGTAAGATGGCTGGTTTGACTGGCTGTGGGAGTCAGAGAGCATTGTTTACAAAATCAGTGAAGAACTGTTCCTCCACCCAGGCTTTTCTTACTGATACATATTACTGAGAGTAATGAATTATTTTGTCAAACTGCTGAAAAAGAAGCTAATAGAATCCACAAAATAAGTTTGCTGAAATCCGTACAATTACAAGTTTGGAGTTATGCCAATTTTCTTTGAGAAAGTTAATTTATGCTGCACACCCTCCCCTCTCCCCCTGCATCTTTTTCCCTCTAAACTTAGTTTTACTCAGATTACACAAACCCAAAAATAACACACAAATTTGGATGGTTTAAAAACAATAACAGTTATTTTAAGACTTTCTTACTGATCTATATTAATTCCATACTTTTGTCCCAAACATAGCTGATCTACAGATGAATATGGAAGCAATGAACACTAATGAAAATATATTCTTCCTGTAAGATTTACAAATATTTGTTGTTTTTATACAGATGCTGTATTTGGCTGTTCACTAAACAACTGGATAAAAAGTATATATATTTTCCCCATTTTGCATTGTTCAACACACAGATTGCAGTTCATTCAGATGGAAAACTGACAAGTTATACGCTGGCTAGGAAACAAAAAGGTGGTTTTTTACATACCTGTCATTGTAAATCCACCAACTAGCAAACCAATGTCTCTTCCACCGACTATAATAGCTTCGCTGCGATCTCCTTCACTGCCGGTGTTCTTGGTTTTCCAAGCAGCCCATATCCCTACTGCCAGGATTGCCAGGTAGAAGACAACTATGGCCACCAGTCCCTCCACATGGAAAGCCATGTTGAAGTCCCAAATGTTCCTTTTATCACTGTTTCATTAAGACTTCTGGAGAGAATGCAATAGTAGGTCTGCTTTTAACAAACCTGCTTTTTAGAATCAGTGTACAAAAACCCTTTAGATGGTTATTAAAGACACTATTCCAGTGAATTTACGAAATGAGAATTTCAGATGTAATTGAGATTAATGTTGCATGCCAATTAAAACGCCTGTGGAGCAACAACCAAAGGTTATAGTCTCTGAATACGAAGGGGAATGAACGATATGGCTGAAAGCTACGCTATTCTTAGAGGTCAGCTATTGAGCACTGAATTATTTTGGTGTCACCAAGTCCTCAGTGTATGGGAACTTTTCAGTCACAGACTAGTTTGGTACAAGGGATAGAAGATCTTGGCCATGTGGACTATTACAAAAGTCACTATTTAGTTTGAAGACAAAACTGCTTTAAGTTATACTAGAAATATGGATAAGTGAAAGCTACAACAGCAAAACACATCATTTAAGTGCTTGTATTGGAATGCTGAGTCTTTTCCGCTTTCTTTTCTGCAGCATTTAATTGTCCAGCATGAAAAGTATCAATCTGTTCTCTCTCGCAATTTGAAAAGCAAACGGAAAGCTTAAGAGCTGTCGGAAGGCAGAAATGTTGAAGTATACGAACGACAGCGGGGGAGAACTCCCGAGCGACGCAGGCAGCGGCTGCCCCGTACCCAGCCTCTCCCGGAGCCCCCTCCCCGTCCTGGCCCCGCCGCTCCGCGTTCGCTCTCGCACAGCCGCGCCGGCGAGACCCGTCCGCGCTCCCGACGGCTCCGCGGCTCCGCCGCCGGGGCCAGCCGGCCGAGCCAGCNGGGCAAGGAGAGGAGCCCGCCGCCCGCGCCCACCTGCGCTCCGCCGCCGCGCTGCCCCGCAGCCCGCGGGGCACGGCCGCCCATCCCGCGGGGCGGTGTCGGGGCCGAGCCGCCGGGGGCTTTGTCCCCGCCCGGGGCTTTCCCGCTGGCGGGGGGAGGGAAGGAGCAAAGGCTGGATCGTCTCTTGCCCCGCGGTGCCGACGGTGCGCCGAGTGCTGAGGCTGCGGCGGGGGTCTCGTGGATTAAAAAGAGGAAAATCCCTTTATAAAGGAGGAGGGTTCAGTGGGGTGAGAGGACCGCGTCCGTCAGAGCTGGGGGGAGGAAGGGGGAAAGACGTCAGAGTGATAGGGGACGTTGTGGGGAAGTAAGGATGACTCAAGGGACACTGATTGTCGTGTCATGGCAGGGAAGCAGGGTTAGGAAGTGAAATTGAGGTGAGAAGACAAAAGGGAATGAGGGGAGACAGGAAGGAACAGGATCATATTGAACCAACGGGAAACAGGAAGGAAAGAAAGGGCGGATCTAAAAAGACATACTGAAAAGAGAGCTGGAGGAAAGGAAGAGAGCAGAGGCAGGGAGAGGGAAGGTGAGCTCTGTGCTGTCCTTACCCTTCCTGGCAGCCTTCCCTTGCCAGCCCTGGGCCTAGCATTGGGCAAGCACCAAGCCAGGGCATGTCTATGAGAGGCTGGTCAGGACCATCTTTCCCCACACCTTCCTTCCAAACCTGGTTGAAGATGCATTGGCCTTTCCCAGATCTGGGACAGCTAGTTCTTTGGGAGTCTCCTTTTCTTTTGCTGTGCGTCTTATAAACCTCACCTGCAGAGCTACGGTAATACCAGCTTTCCTGTGCTCGCACTTCTGCTCTCTGTCTCCAAATGATGCTGGGCAATGAACTTCTAAGTGCTGAGAATAAGGATACATGTGCAAAGAGGACCCACACATGCCGTTGTCCCAGTTTTGACAAAGAGAAGATTGTGCTGAGCTGTGGCAGTCTCTATCAGCTCTTGAGAGGCAGTTAACATGGGCCATTGGCTCATGCAAGTTGAAACGTAGAAATAAAAAGCCCACAGGAGTACAGAACTGCAAAAGAACTAACTTGAAGCAGAAAATCTAAAATCATCCTAGACTCAAGAGGAAAACTGCAATATGTGAAGATGTAAAATCAGAGAGGAGGAATGTGGCTATTCATAAAAGCTCAGTCCACTGCAAGGAACGACCCAAGGGCTGGCACTTTCCTGCATATTTGCCAGCTGCCTGGCCAGTTTGGCTGGCAGAGCAGCTTTGTCTGCCTGCTCACGAACTGCTGAGCACATCACACCACGTTAGTCCCAGCCATTTATTATGTGCCTCACAGGCAATAAATTGTGATTGAGTACTCATAAATTGATTGTGTGCATAAGACTGCTTTCAGGTCTGGCCTCAGCTGAGAAACCCAAATAAAGGTGGCCAAAGAATTAAAGGTTAGAAATGTTACTATTTTTGTCAGCCAGACTCACGGGTTGTTCAGGGATGCTACTGGTGCAGTGCTTGCTTTGGGTGAGAGCAGTAAAAACCTCCTCCCAGTAATAGGCGGCTGAGACATATCTTAGACACAGGTGAGATCAAGGCATCACCTAAACAGAAATACTGTCATAGAGCAAACACAAATAGGTATTTAAAGGTATACAGTGTACATAGAGGTATAATAAATATAGAAATAGTAGGTAGAATTCACACACCTTGGAAACAATGAGGGTGTCTCAGTTAGGAAGAAAAAATGTTCTAGCAATTAAAATATGATAGAAAATGCTTGGATGTTAAAATGGATGTTAAACTAAATTCACATGAAGTTTTAATTACATTTTAGTCTAGTTTTGTTCAGCTTAATACAAAAAAATGTCATGACAACGCAAAGCATGGCTCAAGGCTGTCTTAGGCAAATTAAAAAAATATTAACCAATGTAAAAAAAATCCTTTCTTAGATTAAATCCCAACTCTGATCTTCAATGAAGACTATAACAAATTTCTTTTGTCCTTAGTGGGTTATATTAACACTTTTTAATGGAAATGGAGTGGGAAAACTATTTGTTATTATCATTATTTCTAGAAAATAATTAATTTTAAATTAATTATATTTTAATCAAATTAATTAAAATGAATCCTGCACACCTATTATTTCTAATTTATGTAGACTCTTTTGACAAGTTTTGTCTCTTTGATACTCTAGAATGATTTGCAACCGGCCACCCAATGAATCAACTCTGTCCAAGTTTTGCCTTACTTTTGCCAATGTCTACTTTACTCCTGTAGTTACTTATCTGCAAACAAGTTAAATTACACATCCTCTCATGAGATATCCATTTAAGCTCTAGGTTCCTTTAGTTGAATTTAGTAATTTACTATCCCTTCTTTTCTCATCCACTACTACTATATCAGGTAGATTTCTAGTGCTTTCTTTTGGGAAAGGACTGTGCTACCCTGCATCCCTATGTGCATTTTGGCAGCTGCACCCCAACAGCATCCATCACCCACCCCCCACAGAGCTCAGTTCTCATGATATCTGAGGGTGTGCACAAATGAGTACCAGTAAATGTTATGTCCCTCGGGAAGAAACGTGCTTTGGTGCTAGACATATTACATGCAACTGCAAGACTGATTCTGTATAAGACCTGACCACATTTCCAAAGAGAATTACTTCTGCTGTTGAAACGCTTAGAACTGAGGTCATCTTTTCCAGGAAAAGAGGCAATACATTGGTAGTTTGTGGCTTCTAAAGCAATTGTGCTGCATCTAAATATAATTTTCTTTTTTTAAAGAGCATAGCTTGAAAATACGCTGTTTGAAAAGAAATCCTGAAACTTAGTTTTATTTATATTTAAGAAAGAACACACTTTCTAGTGGAAGGTGTCCCTGCTCATGGCAGGGGAATTGGAACTAAATGATCTTTAAGGTCCATTCCAACCCCAACCATTCTACAATTCTATGAAAGTTGACACAGACTCCAGCTTTTAATCACATTTCTTTACACATCTATAAAGGAGTGTTTGGTGGAAGCAATGGAAGTTAGCTTTGATGTACAATACCTGTCTTTTCTTTTAAGCAAAGATGTTACAATATTTACAAAGATTTATTGAGCCCACATCCGGTTATTTGGACTCCCTCTTGGTAATAGTAAAGATTTGTGCATTTTTAAACCTATGTCCATCACTGAGACTTTGCTTGGGTAAAGAGTTGTATCACCCTGGATACAACTAACAGAGCTGATAAAAATAAGAACATTTGTTTAGGGAAAGTTCAGCTAAGCAGTCACCCAGTTTTGTTTTTTTTTTAATGCTTCCTGCTAGTTGGTCTCTCAGAGGAGTTTGAATAATGGGAAATGTGAGAAACAGAAACGGAAGTCTACTGCCTATAAACATTTGCGTGAAGGACTATAATCCACAATATTAAAGAAGTCACAGGTTTAAGTCAAGATGTAAGACATCTTAACAATAAATATCTATATGGCTATATAAACATTCGAGGCAAAATTCTCATTTCTCATAGATTTCTATGTTTAAAATTTTCATGGTGAAATTATGCATTTTATTAGATCAGATTACCGAGTTACTTAAAAACACTATCTTTCTTAAAAAAACAACACAGCAACAAATAACCAACCCCAGGGTTTTGAGGTGTGTTCCGTTAATAAAAAAGCTTTTACTACGGCTTAGTTGAAGGCCTGTACTAAGAGTTTTCCTGATACTTACAGAAAGTTATGTAGAATTATTCGAAAAAAAGGCCTCTCCATCTTGTGGTTTTTGGGGTAGTATCCACCTTAGATTCCTTTCGCAGTTTCTTTATTAACCATGGAGTCTCCAAAGAAATTATCCATCCATCCATTTGCTCAACAGCTCACAAAAACCCCACCTGGATGAGAACTCTTTTGGAAGATATATTTGATGGTTATTTACAGTCCCTGGTTACCTTGCCGGGAAGATACAGCTGCAGTTCTGAGCTTTTAGGATTCCAGACACTGTAGATCACTGATGTGACTCTTTTGATAGTAAACTGCATAAAGTGTCAAAGAAATGGACTTTTTTCCTAATGTGGCAAATGCTATGTGATGTATTTTTTTAATACTGTGCTATAGTTCCAGACAGTTTTTAGTATAAAACAAACAAGCAAAACAAAACAAAGAATTATAAGAATCTAAAGTTTAGTACTTAAAAACACAAGGAAAGCAGAGTTAAGACTGTGCATGAAATCTTAATGTCCCTTTGTCCATGTCCTTTTTGAGTCTTTAACTGCATGATCACATACCAGTTTTTCCTGGAGATACCTGTCTCTTCCAATAAGAGTTAATCTTCACTATTTCTGTTCCTACCTCTCATTAACCATGTGGCCTTACAAGTACACTTCATTCAAACTTTGCAATGAAAATAAAGCTGGTGATTTTCTCCAGGTTTCTGTGGTGTGAAGTGCTAGTGCTTCACAAATCCAGACAATTTTATTTACAGAACACACTAAGAAAATACGTGACACCTTTGTATAGATTTATATATTTAAAATATAGGTCCAGTCAAATTCTGTTGCTGATTTATGCAAATCTCAGAAGCAACTAATGCTTTGTTTTGGTTTGGTTTTTTTTCTGAAGTTCTGAAAAAAAGAAAATCAATATTCAATCTAAGTCAGACATCTGGCATGAAAAATTTCAGCTTGTAGCCTGGTGCCTGGCAAAGCTGTATGCAATTAAAAATAAGCCTTTTATTGTGAGAAATTTCAGGCAACCTGAACTGAACTAGCTTTTGAACACTTGTTGTAAGAAAGCTGTCATTAAAAAATTGAAATTAAGGGATTGAAAGAGAAAATAGAGCACATTCTATTTTTTCTTTCTCTGACACTATATATTGCATTTTTCCTGTTTTACTTTGTAGATAAGAGCAAATAAGATTAAAGATATACTGCTTTATGGTGAACTCTTATATTTGAATTATACTGATTAAAATGAAGCAAGTAAGGAAGTTGTGCATTATTATAATTACTGAATACTGATATTCCCAGTTGTTTCCAGAAGCCAGTGACATCAAAGCTCCACTGCAATAAGTGCTAAGCAAACATATTGTTAAGTGAAGACCCTGATGCAAAAGCTGCACATTTTTCCTTGTTCTCTGTGTTGTTGATCAATATCACTGAATAGCATGAGAAATAAGCAAAATAACTGTAACAAAATAAAACTGTAATGCAAACTTAATATAAGGCATAATGCTAAATATCTATTTGTCAAGCTATTCAAAAGTAATGCATGTCATTATTTTGATTTTTTAAAAAAATACAGTGAGTTAGGATCAGTAAAGGGGAATATCCACCAAAGAGATCCACCTTTCTTTGAATACCATGAACTAAGTGAGATCAAGTTGATTGAAATGCTTATTGGATTTCTGGGAAAATCTGTCCCTAAGCAATAAATTTGTCTGAATGGAGACCCACAATTTATCAAGCTCACAGCAAAGGGCCTTTGAACTGGTGGACAGCTGGCATAGGAACACCCTCAGATATAGGCTAGCATTTTTACCATTTATAATTCACCTTGTTTGACAACTTACAGTGTGTCAGTGACCAATCACACACCCAAGAAAGAAGGAACATGCCTACAAGGGTATTATGATCTTGAAACCACATTAGTACTTTCCGTCCACAGAGGAAGCAGAAAACCAAGTAATCCCCAAAGCTGAAAGAGAAGTGTGGTGAGTGGGGGCTGCCAGTGCTTCACCCCGGCAAATAAAGTCAGGCAGCCATGAGCGAACTGATGCACAAGTGGGACAGAGATCTGTTTGCAGACCTTGGAGACAATCAAGACTCATATCACAAGAGATCCCAGAGCAAAGGGAGGAAGCGAAGGAGGGAGAGAAGTTTCTGAACCACTTTTGGAGCTATTACTGACTGTATGAAACATTCTTCACATGGTGAAGATGTCTTGTAGTGAGTTTGGGTTTGAACTGAAAAGGATGCAAGAAAAAACAAAGACTAACAGATGAGTTTAATCCATGCTCAGTTGTTTTTCACATTTTGCTACTTGGACCCGCAGTGCCAGTCATGAGGGCTTGATGTTAACCTGCCTGCATTCAAATGGTCCATTATTTACTAGAAAATATTCTGTTTTGGTATTGGAAAAAATAAAGTAGACATTGAGAAAGCATTTCAGGAACTTTAAGTTTTCAAACTTAATTTAGGAAGGAATTTTTTTTGGTGATAGCATGGAAGAGACCTTTACAACAGCAGTTTCAGGAGAGTTTAGAAAAATGTTCTTCTGTACCTTCACCAGAAACCCACACCACCCAGCATCATGCTGCTTTGAACTTTGTTCTGTTAGGACTTCTGTCTTTAGAGGAAACCTCTAAAGAATTTTGGTGAAACCTCTGATGACAGGATCTTTCTCATGATGAACTTCAGATGAGTCATATAATATTAATATTTATAGATCCATGGATACCACTGTCTACTAAGAAATCAGAAACCAAATTGAATTAAAGCTGAACAAAAATAAAAACAAATAGTAATGATCTTAAGCACTAAACTAAACCACACAGAAACTGTATTTTGTTAACTATGATCCAAAGATACTATATGAACTTTACGTTAGATGTTACTATTATTAATAGGTATGGTGCTCATGTTCTTATTACAAACATGATTTTCAGTGCATAATTTTGACCACGTAGGAACTGACAAAAAAAATTTGGAGAAAATCCCATTGTGATTAAACTATGGCAATTTCCTTGGAAATATCTAGAGAGAACAATGAAAAACTGGCCTTCCAGGTATCACTATTGGGAACTGATCCTAAGCAGTACAAATTAATTTTCTCTGTGACACTGGGTAAATTGATCTATCAAAAACTGGTACTGTTTGGACTCAGTTTCTCTTCACTCATGTCCGTACATTTTGGCTAAAGAATCAATGATTTCTGGAGGAAAAAGTCTTGAAAAATTGATTGGATTTTGTGAGGATTTTAAAACTAGATAAATCAAACCTTTTAAATTTTTTTTAAAAGCACTAGTTTTTGAGTAGTATAGCTGAAATATCCACACAAGTCAGGTGACCCTATGTGGGCAATGAGTTAGTCTGTTGCTGTGTGTATGGCCTATAACAACAAAAAAGTTGAAACTAGTGTCAGTCAATTACAAATATCAAGAAAGGAGAGAAATGTATCAGCTTTAAACTAGTTTTTAATAGAACTCTTGTCAGAACAATTACTAGATCTCCTGTATAATACTTACAGAAACCTAATTAAAGTCTACATCTGCTTAGCTTGTTGTGAAAGTCACATAAAATGTGATTTAAACTAGCATGGTTTTTTCACAATGCAAGTTAAACAACGAAAATTAAGCATATAGAGATGGGCAGCCATTTACAGGGAGAAACCCACTAAACCATGATATTACCATGCTTCTAAAGTTTTCAGAGTAAATATGAGACCTGCCTTCTACAGAGCTTTTAAATTCTGTCTTTAAATTTGGCCAGTGTCTCTTCAAATGTTCATCTCAGTTCTCTTACTCCACTACTCCATTCCGTCAAGAAAATTAAAGTCTGTACCTACTCACTGATGTCTTAAATAACACAAGACAGAGTGCATGGGTGAACAGAGGAAAAACAAAAATGGAAATCCTTCCTGTAAAAGTCAGTAATACTAAAAAAAAGCGTCAGTTTTTTTAGCAGCCAATAAGCTGCATACAGCCATCAGGGCACATTTCAGAGCTGCTTCTTAATTCTGTGATCTAATTTATAAGTGATCTACAAGAAATGCAATTTGATATTTTCAAATTAAATAATCTGTCTAAATAAAAATAAAAAAATGTATTGTTTCTCTACTGTTAAGTCAGAGAGCTTGAAATAGCATTTGCAGCCAAATTGAAAGCAAATGGTAAAATTATTCTGATTTTATCCCCTTTGAAGTAATTCCTCTCATCAGTGTCAACTGATAGGAGGTGATTTTAAAAGCACATATACTGCTACCAGGAATTTGAAAACAGTGCCTGCAATTAGTGTGGGAAATTGGTATCATAGTGGATGTATCCTTGGAGGAATGTGAAGGAAATGCGGGTGTGTTGCGGTGGCTCAGCCCACTTCGTGGCTGGACAACATGCCACGGGTGGATTTCCCCGTCTATGACTCCGACCCGGAGGGCGGGTCGGGGGAGTAGAGTCGCCACCATCTGGGTGTCGCCCCTGCGACATCTCCTCCCTCCTTTCCAGACCCTTCTTCTGTTCCCCATTTTCTATTGGTTGCCTGTTGTCATGTTTATTCATTACCTTCATTGCATATGCAATCTGGTCTGGAAAGTTCTTTTCTCTTCGGTTGCTGATTGGTTTCTATTTGTAAGTCCCTCCTTGGTATTCCCCTGATTTGTTATCTGTCATTCCCCATCAATTCCCTATTGGTTTGTACCCCTTGTTCCTCCCCTTTTGGTACCCCTTAAAAAGGGGGCTTCGGGCCCCGCCTCTTGCCTTTTTCTTGCCGCTCGCCCTTCAACGAGTTCGCCTGTTACCTTGTTGCTCCCTCGCGGGACAATAAAGTTGGAACTTAGAGCACAAGAAAGAGGTCCCTCAGCCCTTTACTGCCTCTCCGTTGCTCGGCAACAGCGGTGCTGCAGCCTGCCTGCTTGTGGGTCTCCTGCAGGGAGCCTCCAGCTGCTGACAGGGCAGGTGCTGTCTTCCCGTCGACCGGGACACCAGACCTTGTCGCCTGCCGTGGCCTCCGGGCGGCCAGTGGCCAAAGCGACACGGGTGGTTTTTTTGGTTTAGTCATAATCTTAGACAGAGTATTCAGGAGTTTGCAAAGATATTGTGTAAGTGCAAGCTCTATGGTGGTTAAATCTCATTAAACTTTTCCTGAATGTATGTAAAATGGTCAGATTAGAAAACCTACACATTTAAGGATGAGGTTCACAAAGTCAATACTTCTGGTCTGAAATAATGTCCAGTTTCACTAGGACACTCCTTTCTAGTCACAAGTTATTATTTTATGAGTGGTTTCAAACTTCATGGGAGAAGTAGATTCATTTGTTGGTTTTTTAAAAATTTGACTAATGCACATTCAGGAATGTTATTGAACACAGTACCATAATATTTAGTTGAAGCTGACTGGAGTATTTTTTTTTTGTTTTAAAACAAGTTTAAATCAATGGGATTAAAAAAGTGCCCCCAATTTCAAGAAAAACTCTTCCTTTTGAAGCAGTTTCAAAGGATTTGGAACAGAAAGGGAAGACAACTGGATTAACAGGGTAATCTGGACCTTTTTAAAGGTACAATATAAATATATTGCTCTCAGTTCAAGGGATTCAAGTGCCTGGGCATTTTATAGCCCTTGTACACAGATGTATATGATACAAGGCATTGTTCTTTCTTCTGTTTGTATCACTCTGTCATTTATTTCAGTCAGTGCTGCTCAGATACAAATATCTTATTTTCAGTATCTGCAATGACATCTATTTAAAACAGAGAGTATTTCTCTGTTTATATGTCCATTGCTATCACTGTTTAGTGATTGCGTCACTATGTTGCACTTGGGCTCTACTTTCAGTAATTCAAGTTCTCATATGGATAACTAATTGCTCATCATGATAATCCTGTGGATTTCAGTGGTTCCCCCAATAGGTTTACAAACTTCTTTAACTCTGAATCTCAGTGCCTACAGATATCTTGAAACTGATCAGTCAAAGCTGAAAAATGTTTTCACTGAAAAGTTCTTGACTGTGGACAAAAATGTCTTATCTCCTCTTTTGTTTAAGAATGTTTTCACCCAAACCCCACCTTTTTGTTTCTGTTCTTCTCTGATCTGAGTATGTACTTTAAATGCAGTAAGCAAGCTTTAGGCACACATATCTATTTTGATAAAATTACAAATAATGTCACTTGTATCTTCTGTATATCAGTAAGTGTATAATCCCAGTTCAAAGAGGCTGCTTCAGGGCCTGACAGAATTACTGTAACTGACTTCAGTGGAACTTGTATCAGTACATAAAAAAATGGTGAATTATAGAAATGAAATGGAGTCCCCAAATGCCATAGATTTGTTATGAGACTCTTGGTCTGCAGCACAGAGTGTAAATGAGCAAAGCATTCCAGTTGTGAGACAGAGAATATTCGATAAAAGAGCATCTGATCACAGCAAGAAGGATTTTGAAAGTAGACTTTGAGACTGGAATGGCCAGTGTTGACCAGAAAACCTCGTACCTACCACTATTCTTGGACTCTTGGTGCTGTTTGCAAGGCATTCGAGGCTCTCTGTGTCAAAACCCCACATTTCATAGTCGTAATTGTGGCCAGTTGCTAATCTTGATGTGCTCAAGGAATGGAGAATGTAACCTTTCAAGATCTGTGGTTCCTGTAGACCCGGGTCAGAGCAGGTAAAGAAAAAAGGAAGCTTGCATAGCTAAACCAGTCTGTGGATCTATAAAAGGTTTAAGTATCTGGTTTAAAATACATACATGTTACTGAAACTCTGGTGAAAATGACACTGTCAGTACAACATTCTTTAGCAGTTTTGATTAATTCAATTTTTAGCTAGAATAATTACTTCTATTGTTTTATTTATGAGGAAAAAAACCCCCCAAATAACTGAGCTCACTAACTGATCCTTAAGGTATTAGTACTTTGACACATTTGGGAAACAAATGTAAATATCATGAAAGCTGGTATTTTTCTATTATTTGTTGCTCATTGAATTGCAACTGGGAAGAACTGATATTAAAAATTGAAGCAAACCTGGTGAAAATTCCATAGATGCATTTCACTTTGGCAATTCGCTAAAAAATGTGCCTTAGAGTATAATTTTGGAAAGGGCTCATAAATTAGCAGAGGTGAAAAATTAAAAAATAAGAAAAGGAAAGAAGCAAGGCTCCATTACCCAGTACTCTAGCAGATTTATTGGGAAGTCACCCTTTCAGCCAGTGTTTTTATAACTTAAACAAATTACAAGTAAACATCATATTTGTATGTGACTTTTCATGAAAGCAATGTTTCAAAGTGATTCATTATTTATTACACGCTCTGTGGTACACAGGCTATCCATCCAGCTGTTAGAAGTAATGAGGACAAGAAAAAGACCTTGTGTGCTTTAGCAGAAGATTGCAAACCTGGAGTAACTTTCAAACAATATAAAAGGAAGGGATTTACCTACAAAACTGATGAAACTTATGTCAACAAATGAGAGGCTGTTCTGAAACTCAGTAGCCCCTCCTACTCACCTCCTGACTATGACTTAGTGCTTCAATGGAGTGGCTTGTTATGTATTGGCTTAACCAGTATATATGGTTATATACTGGCTTAACTAGTCTCTCCCTCTCTTCTTAGAGTAATCAAAAATATCAACACATGAGGGGGGAAAAAAAGCCAAAGACATATACTTATTTTTTATAATTGATTTTTCTTTTTTTTTTAACGTGTTTTTTGTAATTTATAGACTGGTTTTTTACTTTTATTCCTAGAAATATAAGCTGGCACAAAGAATTATGTTAGTATTTATAATAACATAATAATTACTAAATGGTTGGTTACTTTAAATTCTTGTATGTATAATAAATGAATTAGTACAGATTAATTAAATTAATTTACACTAAAATTCTCTCACTGAAATTTACACCAAAATTTTACTGGCTTTGCAGTAAAACTATTCTTTTTACTGTTGTTTTGTTGTTACACCCCCCTCTCTCTTGCAGCGTAGGGAAGTCGGAACCAGGCAGGCGCCCGGAGGCATCAGCACCATGGACAGAAGGCGCGGTGACGGGCAGAGCTCAGCCGGCACCCGAGACCCAACCACGGGAACGTCTAAAGTCTCGCAAAGGTCTGATTGCCTGAAACACCTCTTAGCCTGCAGCACAGCCTGTCAGTGGTGTCATAGATCAGCTGCAGTCACCCGAATAACCCGTGTGTTGGGAGAAAGGAGGGAAAGATTATGGTGTGTGAAGGTCTCGTAAGTTCCAAGACCTTAGAAAACACTGCAATGAAAAACGGAGTAAATCATGCTTTGGCAGCTAAATAAACTACTTTGACACTGTTAAATTTTTGATGAAAGGACTGCATTTTTTCTCTTTGTTTGTTTATTTGCTTGTTTGTTTTGGGTGTTTTGTGGGTTTTGTTGGTTTGTTTGTTTGCTTTTAATAATGTCAGGCATATTGCAGATACTCTTAAAACATGATGAGGGACCCATATTTGAAAATAATGGTCTAAGCAATATTAATTATGACACCCCTACTTGTTAAGTAGCAATCATTAAATTATTATGGATTAAATAGCTTCTAGTCAAATACACAGACTATTTTGTTCTCTTCCTCCCTTCAGTGGAGAAAACTGACACTGGACAGTCTCACTGGGACTTCCACACAACAGATATGTGAAAGCATGTGGGGTATGTAACACTGCATTTATTAAAAAATCCCCCCAAAACCCACCAAAGTCCTGTCAAAGATTTAAATTTCTCTCTATTCTGATCTAAGTCAGGAATGACTTAGAAAATGATTAAATTTTCCATTAAGTGAATTCAAAGCCTGTATCAAACCCAGGTACTGTGGTGGCAGTAGATGCCAGTAGTGTCTGTGGTTCAACTGTACCAATCCTAACAAAAAAAGAGACCTTCTTACCTAACTTCAGACAAAAACATCAGAGACATTTTCATGTGACTTAGTCTGTCCAGACTCCCTTCATGGTCAGTGAAGTGTGTGCTCACTTGAAGTGAAAGGCGCAGCTCACCTGAATCTTTGAAGACATTTGCTAAGGACAAGGCAAACTGTGGTCTTATTTTTTTTCTAGTGGTTAAAGAGGATCATTGGGGCAACTCCTTCAGAAGTAGACTTACCCACTGCAGATGCCTGTTTTTATCCAGACAAAGCCCTCAAACGCTGGCACTAAGCAGCGTGCAAGCAACTGGGCAAGCATCAAGAATGTCTTCAGGAGGATTAAATATCCAGGGGTGGGGAGGCTGCTGGGAAGCTCCACACAGCTCGTCATTTGCCTGGAGGTTATGCCATCAGATGATAGATAGTACCTGACTTGTTCAAATACTTCCACTCATACTGAAATACAACCAGGTGACAAAAGCCCACAGATTAAACTTCCTCTGCATGCATTTTATATCTCAAATATAAGCCTCTGCCAAGAGTATTACATATGAGACCATAACTGATTTAGCTGCACATTCTCCTCACTGTCTTGGATGCTGGTTATACATCTTCAGTTTATTTCGTTTTTCAACATCCTTTCCACTAAAAATTTCAACAAAAAAAGGGGAAATTACTCAAAGAGACACTGAAAGCTGAAAATATGTTTTAATTCAACTGCCTTTTTTTTTTTTCTTTTTTTTTAAGGTATCTAATATTGATACAGAGAAATGGAGTGAAAAAGTGGAGATGAAGTTTACATTAAAGGATCAGATGATTAAAAGAAAGTATATAAAACTCCCTCTTTTGTATTCGGGGTTGGCTTTGAATGAAACCTCTTCTTCCTATCAGTACAAAGAAAATCGAATACAGAAAAAATTAATGTCATATTGTGCTCTTGAGTCTGCAGCTAGCTGAAGCATGAGTTCTGCTTCAGGAAATAGGAAGGATGCTCTAAACTCAACCAATGAGGTGGATGACTGATAACCACTGGAGGTAAAGGCTGAAAATGTGCTACCCAATTCTAGGCATCTGATAGACCTACTTGAGCCAAAAGTTGAGTTTTCCCTGACTAGACAGCCAAGGAAGAGTGATGTTTTCTTCCAGACATGGACTGGAGTATATACTGAGATCTCTCTGTCTCCTTCGCTTTGCTGGGAAATTTTGTATTATTAAGTTCTTCCTATAGGCACTCTCACTTACTGGCAGAATTATATGGTATGGACTTCTTTTCAGCCTCTCTCTGTGCCTCTCCATCCAAATTAGTGAGTGAAAAATTATCCCAGTAGATTACAATGAGATATTCATCCAAGAGCTCAAAGCCATTTTCTGAACTCCTTGTATGCCAGAAAGGAGGCCATGCAGTTGCTACTGCTTTCAGCTTTTCTTCTCATTTTTAGTGCCAGAGTGGTAGACAATTCAGTTAAATCTATGGTATGCTTGAAACTGGAAAACTGTGGATGATAACATAAAGTACAAGAAACATTGATTTTTAAAATTTGTTTCCTCTTTTTATTTTTTCTGGCAATTGAAAAAGCCAACTGTTCCAGTTATCTATTCACAAATCTCACATTTAATACTGAAAAGTATTACTTCTTCATCATAAGGAAGCTGTGGCATTTCCAGTCTCCCAGAGAACCTACAAAATCCTTGCAACAGAATTGAGACTCACCTGGGGACATCAAGGATCAGGTCCTGTCCTGTCCTGTCCTGTCCTGTCCTGTCTTGTCCTGTCCTCTCCTCTCCTCCCCTCTCCTCTCCTCTCTTCTCCTCTCAGCAACATTATTTCCTCTCATTTCAGAGTATGGCATAGCTATAATAACAGCAAATAAGAAAAAACAATGGGCACATTTTGGTTCTCTGCTTCTATATTGCTTCAGGGGAAATAGTTTGTGACAATCTCATTTTATGTCTAGACTGCATCATGCTCTTCAGTAGCCAGCCTATGCTGAGGGGGCGTTCCCCCTCCTGCCTTGATCCTCACTCTGTTTATTGCTAGTTCATTTGCACAGGGGGAAGAGTCACAGATCACAGAAATATTATTTTATGTGTCACAGCTTGTACCACTGGAAGCTGATTAGATGAAGTAAAATGGTATTGCACTGTCCTATACCAGTGTGCTAGGTAAGTGACAGATACATTAAGAAAAATAAAATTCAGCTGTTTATGGTTTTCCTGACTACTACCCACAGCACACTGTACTGTTCAGTTATCATTTACAATTTAGTGCCAGAGATAATTTGCAGGCTAACATGCTACCACTCAAGGAACTGGATATTTATATTTGCTTAAGCCTGTGGGACTCACACGTCATGTGAACCTGCCTGTCTCCTTGTGTCAGAGCAGATGCACGTTGCCATGGTGGGGCACAGCGAAGGGAAGGAATCCCTCCCCACACAGGCATACTTCCACTTGGGTTCTGGCTTTGCTCCCATATGCTGTTAGGCTAGAGAAAAAGCGGACATAATATGCCTGGATAGTTGGTGTCAGATATGTGCCCATCCCTTACCCATTCCTCAGGCAGTAGGAGGGGTAACCAGCAACCACTGCCCCCAGCATGCCGACCTGTGGTGTATGGAGGTGACACCAAACCATGAACGTTCCCTGAGCAGGCACCTGGTCTGGGCTGCAGCCCAGCACACACCCTCACCGCTCAAGAGGATCCTCACTAAAGTCTATTGCAAACAAATTTGGGTTTTCAGGAATAAGGTGACAACATGATTGTAAATATTATTTTTAAAGGGTCAAAGAAGTAGGAGCTGAATGATTTTTTATACTTTTTGTAACTTTCTGTGCATTTTAATGGTAACTACAATAAAAATACAGTTTTGCTTTCTCTTTATTTATTTTTTATTTATTTATTTTTATTCCAAAGACAAACACAGCCTTAGCATTTTCAGATTCAAATAAAACTAGATTGTGGCAGTGAACCACTGAACTATGACCCCATGGGGAAAAAAACAAGAAACCGATCTAACCATGAACACAACAATTTTTGGAAAAGAAAAATACTTTTGGAAAGCAAAATCACTGTCGGCAAAATTACTTTGTATGAATCAGATGCTGACTTCAGTTCTCTGTCCCTCCCCTCATAGTTTTTTCCCTTTTTCATCGCAAAGGGCTAAATGTAGAGTGTCTCATTGTTAAATGATCTGAGAAAGGCAGAAAAGGGGAAAGGACAAGATCATTTCACTGGTGAAATGATGAGCAGACAAAACAAGATGAGCAGACAAAAACAATAACAAGGCAATCAATTGAGCAAACAGGCTGTGGAAGTAACAAAAATGATCATCATTCTCAAAATCTGACATGCAAATAAATTTGTAGAGGAGATATTAATCACTACATAATTCCTAACAAATAGGTTTGCTTATAGAAGGACTTTTATTCCTGCCTCTAAAATAGTAAAATACTAAACAAAATCAGTAATCTTTTTCCTCTGTGCAAGATCTGTAAATCTGATCAGATCCCTTTTTCCCCATTCAATTACAATTTAAGACTAGATCTCCCACCGTTCTGAATTACCATGCTTCCAAGACATTTGTGGTACTTTGTTGATGTGCATTACTTGATGTTTGGGTTCTTTGTAGGGATGGTGAAGACATGAAAATAAACCATGGAGCTGAAAACCTATTTCTGTTCAGTCTATGAACACAGCCTGCGAAATGCAAACTTTCCTGCAGCACGTGAAGATATCAGGAGCAAGTATCCAGCACATAAGAATGCTTATAAAGATTATAGTGTATTCTTATTTGTAAACGGGTATTTACAAGAAGGCACTCCAAGATGCCATTTAAGACTGTATTCCATTCTGGTTTAGCCTTTAGCTTCTGAATTGGAAGGAATTTCTCTTAACAACAACAAGAACAACAACAAAATCTTCACATTTACCTCTTAGATCTGGTTTGTTCAGAGGATATTTAATACACAGATCTGGTGAAATTAAAATCAACTGATCACCTAATTCCTTTAGTGCAATCTGGCAACTGTATTGATTAGGAAATCTTCAAAAGTGCCCTTGGAGATTGAGTTTCTGGCACCCATAGGTTGAAAAATTTATAGAGTCGTAGAACATTTAGGTTGGAAGGGACCATAGAGATCCTCTAATTCCAACCCTCTTGCCATGGGTAGGGAAACTTCCACTAGACCAGGTTGCTCAGTGACCCATCCAACTTCACTTTGAACACTTCCAGGTATGGGGCATCCACAGCTTCTCTGGGCAACATGTTCCAGTGCCTCACCACCCTCTGAGTAAAGAATTTCCTCCTAGCATCTAATCTAAATCTCTCTTCTATTATGATCCATCTCCTCTGGGTAATGCCATGTTTAAGAAGAAGGAGCTAATGAGAAATACTGCAGTGTTGATTTTAAAGCAGTTTTGACAAGAAAGGATTGCAAGTGCAGCTGAAAGCTTGCTTTTTTATGTTAAAAAAATCGCCTTGGACTCTTGAGCTTTTTAGTATCTTCTCCTTTCTAAAGACATTTTATTCTGAAAAGCTGAACACACTCCCATTAGCAATATGTTCAGTCAAGAGCATCTGGGGAAATATATTTGTTGTATTAAAAAACCCACATAAATATTCCCACGTTTGCTGTGTGGGATAACATATAGCAGCTGTGTTGTAAAACCTCATGCTTTGCAGAACACAGTCCATCAGAAGAGATGTGTTTTGGTTCATCTGAGAGAGAGATGACTATAAATCACCAGGTGGTAATAGGAGTTGTCAGGAAAAGCTCTGCTCAGCAGCACAGGAGTGAAGGCACAGAGGAGAGTTCGGTGGGAGGGAAACTTCCCTGCTCACCTGTCACTCCTTCCCTGTGTCCCTACAGCCATATGCTCCCAATTTCAATTTCCTGTCCCAGACAGGACAGCTTCCCTCTGTCTTCCTTTAATCTGCTTTAAATTCCTTTGCCTCATTTAACCCACCTTTCCCTGAAACAGAAGAGCTCCCCATCTCTTTCTTACCAACCATTTCCCTAAGCAGGCTGCCAAGATACTTTATTTACTGGCACCCTGTTTGAGGGCTGCCTGTCTATTAATAGGTGTGATCTCATATCCCTGAAAAGCCTTGCTGCTTTTCTGTTGGGGACATGCAATGCTCATCATGGGTGAGAATTAAAGTCTCAGT
This sequence comes from Gymnorhina tibicen, assembly GCA_013399875.1. Classification (NCBI taxonomy): domain Eukaryota; kingdom Metazoa; phylum Chordata; class Aves; order Passeriformes; family Artamidae; genus Gymnorhina; species Gymnorhina tibicen. The sequence continues at coordinate 1,533,354 of VXAZ01003150.1, forward strand.
ATTATAAAACGAATCCCTAAAGGAGGTTCAGACCTTGGAGACTGTGAGAAGCACAAGTGGTTAGTGTGTGACACTGGATCTGACTGTGTATCTGTTTTGTATTAATGGAGGTGGGAAGCTGCTAAGAGAGTTGTGATTGTTTCCCTGCTCAGCAAATGTAGGTACCTGGGATAATTCAGCTGCTCTGAAAATTCCCCAAATTGCTGGAAAATTAAGTTTTCTTGCAGATATCTGGTGATTTCTTCAGGTTTTATTTGGCATAAAAAGGCATTGTTGTTTTAAAATACCTATTTTCCTCCAGGTAGAAGCCTAGAATCACAGAATTATTTGTGTTGGAAGGGACTGTAAAAATCATCTAGTTCTAACCTGTCTGCCATGGGCAGTGACAGCTTTCACTGAAACAGGTTGCTCTTAGCCCCATCCAGCCTGGCCTTGTCTATCTAATCAGTTCAGTGGCATTTTGCCTTGCAGAAGATTTCATTTGCTCGTTTCTTAGAACAGTTTGCTTCTGCAAAAAATACTCTGATGTCCAGTCTGTCTGGTATTCTATCCATGACAAAGAGCCAAATTTTGGCCCAAGAATACTGATGTTGTAGTGTTTTTAAGATAGAGCACTGAGGTTTGGTGTTTTAAAAGTGCCAGTCTCCTGCAGTAACAGTACTAAGATTCATTTGATGTCTGATTTGAGGTACTGAAATTTAATTAAAACAGAGAAAGCGTAAAAGAATTGTACTGTCACAATTACTTTTATTTCTGTCCATTTTATTTAAGAATATTTTTGTGTTTCAGGCATACTTTTGGGAAGTTATACTCTGGTTGTGAAATACTGTATTTCCATACAATCTCTGAGATTATTCCTTTGGATTTGCCACAAACACTTGCAGGCAAGGCCCTGCATGGTGCAGCAATGAGGTACTAGAGACACAGGAAGTAAATAAATGCAACAGGATATGGTATCACAAATCCTTTCATCCTGCTTCTTGCTTGCATTCTGGACCCAAAGAAGATTTCAGTGAGTCTGGAGAGTTGCAGGGGGTTTTGTATGCTCTATTACTTGGAAGTGGCATTGCAGGATGATGTCTGCAGAGATCATCTGTGCATCTACAATTTTGAGCCTGGTGTCAAGGTGGGTCCCTTGCTGAGGAACACAAAGCAAAGCTGCATCTGTCTGCATCTCAAACTCCTCTAGGAGTAGAAAAAGAAAGAAGCAGTTTAAAGGTACTGTGATTCCAGAGCTTTCATGTGAGAAGAGCCACTTGAGACGGGCAAAGATTGCAGCCAAGTGTATGATACCTGCTGGAGTGTGAAAAGCCTGGAATTAGAGAAGATAATTACTCACCAAGCAGCACCCACAGCTAAGGGAAGGTTCCTGCAGTGCCACGCAGTGATGACCTCCAACAGAGCCAGTGGGGAAACAAAACCCTTGCCTGCTGTCCTCAACATTTGGTGGAAAGAATGCTTCCGTTCCCCACGTGGGTGAAAGGGGCAAGGATGGGAAGTTCACTCTTTAGCTCTCTTACTAGACATCAGAGATACACTGACATGGCTTCTATCCCTTGGATCATTCAAGAAGAACAAAGAGAAGAGAACTATTATTTTCACTTCTTCCTCAGGCCTTATGTTTAGAAGTAGACTGTGAAAAATAGAACCAGGTTTTTAAGCCCTTTATCCCAACTGGTGTTGGGATACAAGATTGTACAGACATGATGTATTGTAACTTTCTTGAGGGAAAACCAGAGACAACACTTGGAAAGACCAAGACTGCAATATATAAAGATTGTAGGGTTTGTCTCATAGACAACTCTTGTTGCACTTTTACTATGGTCATTTTTAAACAGAAAGTGCTCAATAATTTGGTGACCTCTTTTGTATAGTGTTACAAAGCTTAGAACATGGTTAGCATTCTGGGTGGTGCACACAACCTAGTTAGTGAAGGGAAGCTAATCTAGACTAGATTGCAAGCATCCTTCTATTAATCTGCATTGAAGATAACAGAAATGTCTGGTGAGTCTGATGACTTCAACAGGTAACCCCCCAAGTCATAAGCACAATTCTTTTGTGTATTCAGTGTTAGCCACTGGGCATGGGTCAGGGCAGCAACATCCAGTAAAAGAACAACCAGATTGTCCACAAAAAAAGATTGTCTGAAAGTTTACAATCTGAAGAGGTTACCATCTCCCTATGTAGTGAACTAACTTCTTTAGTCCTCATTGTATTAAATGTGCTTCCAAGCTGGAAAACACTGATGTCTTATGGAGCTGCAGCCTAGCTGTGCTTGAGAATCCTGCATGTTGCTGCAGGTCTGGACCTGCTCAGGTGTCCACTTCTGGGAGTGGGTGTTCTCTGGAATGGCCACAACAGGAATGAACTCTTTTTCTGAGGAATATTTTTCTCTAGTGCATGGAACAAAATCTTCCTTTGGTAATTAACGTGTGCAAACACATCACAGAAAATAGATCACCTTCCTCTCAGGTCTGAACAGAAGCCATCAACACTGTTAGTGTTTAGTTAGTGTTTCTGCAGTTGTTGTGAAGGTGCCCAGATCTCTTGGTTGTTGTGCACAAGTGCCTCTAGATTTACTCATTACAAACCTAGCTTTTTGCTGCCTCCATGAATAATGGTTTTGGATCTCATCAAATGTATTCTATATTCACACGTGGAAAGGGAAAAAGAGCAGAACAGCACTGTTTATTTTGTCCCCTGCCTCCAAACCTTACCAGAGAAAACAACTATTTACAACAAAATAAGCTAGTAAAAAACCAAGGGACAATAAGGAAAAAATTGTTTTTCTTCCAATTTGCATTTCAGTCCTGATGTAGGCAGAAAGTATTCACATGTTGTAAGCATTGTGTAGCTGCTACGGATAAGCTGAGGCTCTTAGTTTAAATCTTCACTGATCTCAGAGCAAAACTATAGCCAGACCTGGCTATTAAAGATGGGCATTTTCTTCCAGTTCAGGTTAGACATTCATGCATTCTAATCATCAAAGACTTTTTGCATGTCTCAGGAGAGGGAGTGGATTTGCTATTAGCTATTCTACTGCTATTGCTCATTGATGTACACTGCTTCATTTGTAGATGTACAACAGCTTTATCTCAGTTTCACTTAGGGATAAGCTGCCTCTCAATTCTTGTGGTAAACACAAAGAGTTACCACAACAGAGCTGATGTGTTAAAAATCAGTGTATTACCTTATGCAGTGGTATCTTATTCTTGTGCTCCTAACTAAAATTATGTTCCTGCCATCTGTCGTGTGTGGCTTCCCGTTTCCCTGACAAGGGACTTCACCTTCAGCAAAGACACCATTATTTAATGACATATTCTAAGGATATATGTTTTCTTTTGTAATAATGAGCTTTGCTTTTTGTGCGTTTACATGGTGCATCTCCCTCTGGAGTTAAGATGATTTATACATTGCCATAAAAGGGCGGTACTCTGCATCTGTTCTTTCTGTAGCAGAGCCAGCCCCAGAGCAGCACTGATGCTGCTACCTGTGCTAGGCTTGTTAAGTGAACAAATACAGACGTTCCATTTCTGATGCTGCCAGTTAGAGACATTCTACAGGTTGAAAACTCACAGAAATGCCAAAAGAAAAAAATAGTGGGAATTTAGGTGCAGCCATTGGTCAGTCAGAAGATATTAGAGATTGGAAGAAAAAAATCTTAACTGTAACCCCTTTGTCACCAAATGATGAATGCATTGAATTATTCTTTTAGATTTCAAAGTTTAAAAAAATTTTGGGAAATACGTTTGTTTTAGGAGAAAATATAAATACCTTATAGCAAGTTATAAACAATAGCTTACTGCAATAAAACATGAAGTAATTTGCAGTGATAAAGTAGAAGAAAAAAATGTAGTGAACTAATCATTTAAGGAGAAAATGAGAATTTTAATGTAAGACTATGTAAAACATAATTCTATATGATGTGTGTTTAATGTAGTTGTGGAGGCAATATCTCTTTTAATACCTAAGAATTAACTGTTAGCTCATGAAGAGCAATGAATAATGAAGCAAAAATTCCAAAAGAGCTTAAAACTTACGTCTCTTATCCTTTGCATTGTGTATTCTTCTGAGGCAGGCCGGGACATAAGAGACCTGTTTCAGAGAAGAAATTTAAACATAAAAAGAGGAGCAAAAGCATTAAACAGTGAAACCCTTAGGAGCAGTAGAGCATCACAGAAAGGAGACTGGAGAGTAGTTGCAAGTATTTTTTGAGGAAGGAATGATGCTGAACTTGGAAACGTGAAGCTAATCCATCTGGAGAAAAAATAAGCTGACGCACATGTATGAAATGGGAAGGAAAAATCTCTGGTCCAGTACTGCTAAAAGCAAAGAGGATGTAGATGCATTTGCAATGCAATATCACTTAGAAAGAAAAGGCTGGCAGGGCACACAGCTGGGTGGAGGGGAGAGGGGGGATGTGAGGACATAGATCAACTGCTAAGAAGCAGCAGCATCCTTTGCACAGGACCCTAATGCTCCAGGCCTTGCTGGTAACACATGGTTAGAATGACTCCGGAGATAAGTGGGACTGATTTGTCGTAAATGTTTTAAAATAAGAAAAATAATTCACTTTGACTAAAACCAGAACTCAACAGAAGTACCAAGTAGGAATTAATTGACAGATGAAATCAGCAATGGAAAGAGCTGATTATTATTTTATATTAACCAATCAAATATTTTTCTAGTGGCAAGCAGAATAAACATTCTGATAATGTGATGTGTTTGAAGGGAGAAAAGTAAGTAAATCCCTGTGTGGGACATGGAAAAAGAGAAAAAAGTAATAATAAAGAAACTGGATTGAAAAACCAGTTGTTTAAAGCTCTGCTTCAATAAGAATCTCTGTGTGAAAGGTATTGAATGCTCAGGCTTTAAAAGCTAAAGCACTAATTGGTGTCCTAGAACTCTTTGACCAGATACTGCTTTGAATCTTTTCCTTATAGCTAATTTAAACCTACCCTCTTTAAGTTTAAAGCCATTGCCCCTTTCCCTGTAACCTCTCCAGGTTTCTTGTAAACCCCTTCAGGGGGAAAAACTAACACACATTTGTCAGAAAAGCTTAATGGCATGTTCTATTTTCACAGTATTTCAGAGTTGCGTTTGTGGTCGGCAATGAAATGTAGCCCCAAGGAAACAGCTTTATCTCCCCTTTTTTGGAAAGGTCCTATACACCTCCTGGGGACAGTGACAGTGGGATCAGAGATGCGGGGGGCGAGCAGGGCTGCCTCACCGGCAAAGCCGAGCCGACAAAAGGAGAGGGGTTGCCTTTCTTAATTTCAAGTGAAGCTGTAAGAGAAAAAGAAGTCGGAGGGTTCCACCTGCCGGCCAGACGATTAAAACAATTGCTTCTGAAAAACGGATGGGGAAGGTTTCCTTCTGCGTTTCTGTGTATTTGCCTGTGCGAGGCAGAGGGAGACCAGCAGCACAGGTCTGACTCTTGCTGTCCATACGCATCAGCAATCAGAGCTGCATGCAAAGGGGATTTCATCTGTGCAATGTTTTCTCTTGAAATGATTTTCTCTCGAGGTTAAATAGATTAGTATCAGAGGTACCGACATTTCCTAATTAGCTGCAAACCTAAAAGCAACCAGCTCAGGTCTATTTACATGCAAACCACACTGTCCTGTCTATTCTACTGGTGGTTGCTGAAATAAATAATGTAGCTCTTAAGGAGTCATTTTCCTTGTGACTAACAGGGGCTGAGAGTTGCAGGTCATGATGTTCATTACCTAATAGGAGGATTTTTTCTTGTGAGTCAGAGCTAACCTGATGCCCCAGAATGGAGAAATGAGACACAGTGTTTATTAGTCAAGTGTCACAAGCCCCAGAAACTTGTCACTTTTAGAAGCTGAAATTTGAAACACAGGAAATAAATTACTGATCTTCTGTCACCTTTCAAGCACTACCCAAGGTACCAATACAGCTGGTTGAATTTTTTGCAGGTCCCACCTGATTTGATTCATGACATTGTCAACTGACACATTTTGGAAATCCAAGGAGCAACATTTTGCATCTTTGTGATTTTTATTTCAAGTTGTATTTAGATATCCTGGGGCAGGTGCTGTTTTGAGTTGCTTCAAGCCCTGCTGCAACCACCTGCAGGAATTTGCCTCATGTTGGGCTTCTGGAAAAAGGAGGAGCCAAGGACTTACCTACATAAAACCTTATACAGATATTATGTGAACATAATATATGTAACATGTACTATTGAAGTTAGTAACATTATTTCCATTGATTTTTCACGCAGTTTTTCATCACCTCTGGGATACTGAATAGAATGTGAGGTAGAATACATCTGAAAACTTTGTACAGACTGCTAGAAAGCAATTGATTTCCTTTTTCTCTCTGAAATGTACATTCTTACAGTACACTCTGCAGCAGAGCAAACCAGTAACACCAATTAGTGAGCATGTTTTGAAAAAAATCCAGTGCATGTCAGGAATATATAAAGCAGAGACAGACAGTAAAAGAAAAATTAAAAACTTTGCTAATGTAGGCAGTTGAGTCTTCTGCCTCTATAATTCCGTAACAGTACCAGAAGAAAAAGCCAGAAATGTGTGGAATGCAAATCTCCAGAAGTCAAGGATGTTTGCAGTTATAGTGTGTAAACAGTATCTAATTTTGTGGGGGAACTGATTAGAAGCACCACTTGTCCTTGAAAGAGCCAGATAATACATTTTAGAATCAATCTGTAGCTGAATAAACGTACAATTGAAAAGGCTCAACAAATCCCCAGGATTAAATGGATTCTTGCTACGGGTTAACCACGATGTAACAGTAGCATTAGCCTTCTCTCATTACCCTCCTGGGACTCACTTTCTCTCCTGCTATATGTTAATTGCATATTTGATGGGAGAGAGAGATACCACCTCGTGGAACTGGTTAAGTGTTCCCTCTTGATTTCAAATTATTGTCATAGAAAAATACTGCCCTTCTGTAGGATGTAAAGATAAAACCAGATTTCCTCTATGCAGGCCTGTTGAAATGTGACTGATGAGCATGGTCCTTAGAGTGAACAAACGGCAGCTCAGCATGTGAAGGAAGGACCAGCCCAAAATGCTGGACCTCGTGGCAGCTGGGGAATTTGCAAGTTGGCTTCTTGCTTTCCTGCTTCAGCAGGAACAATCCACCGAACGTGAGAAGTCAGATTCTGCTTATGTCCTTGCTGTCAGAAATAAATATGGGCCTCAAGACTCTAATGAATGCAGTATGGAAAATGTCTCATGTGCTGTACTTGCTGGTCAGGTATGAAACTTTAAATTAATTTTAAGGTAATCTTGGCTTTAAACCAGTAGGACCACACTAATCTGTTTTAGGGTGCTGCATGGCCATGTACATATACTGCCTGCATTTCAAAGAGAAGGCATATGACATATAACAGGAATCACTATTTTTGACGTGCTGTTGCACTGTAAGATCATGTTAGGAAGATATAAATAATTACATTGGCTACTGGTCTCCATACTGCTACTTTCTATACCACAAAATTAATTGTGATGCAGCTGACAGAGAAACCAGATCCAAACATCCTCCAACATATTCTTTTAAGTAGAAGAATCATATCCCAATTACTAGTCAGATTTAACACAGGAATAACAACGGCTGCCTAGACGCTGTCATCAAAATTTATTATTTCATTAATCTTGCTTACATTTTGTTAGTAGAAATAATTATGGAGTGATTTTTTTTTTCAAACACCTGGAGCTTTGCAATCATCAGGAAAGGCTTAGTCACCCCTCCTTCTGTGAGCTGAAAGAAAAGAAAATGAGAAGAACAACAGAGCAAAATTAATATACAAAATTTTGTGTGCTGTGCAGATCTTCTGCTTGGTTTTAGTTTGGAGTTTTGTTTGTTTGTTTGTTTGTTTTTGTCAGTTTGTTTTTGGAGGAAGAATATGGCAGTATGTGCAATAAGGCTAAAGAATAAAAGAAAACCAGCTGTAGTTGGTGGATGAATGCCTGAAGATGCAGCAAAATGAGACATGAGGCAGCAGCAGCCGCCTCTCCCAGGCACTGCCGCTTCGCTAGAGGGAGGTAGAGCAGCAGCTTAGAGTTTTGTTTCATCTGGTTTCAGCCCCTGGAAAGGTTTTTTCTGTGAGAAGCCTTCTTAATTTGCCTTCCAAATCCTCCCCTTCCCTTTCGCAAGCACCCATGGCTGATAAAAGAGACCCAGCAAAGGCTCTTGCAGAAACGTTCGAGATTCAAAATATACAAAGTGCAGTGGCACTACATATAGTATATGGATCTTTGTAGTATGCTGGCATTGGGCCATATTCTAGGATAATTTCTCCCTTATTCCTGCTAGGGAATGGATGACTGGGCATTTGTACTGTGCTTGTGAAAGGAGAAAGTTTCTCTTCAGGCCAGGCAGGGAGCTGGCATCTGCAGTTTGCCTTTCTTTGTGTTGTTTTGCCAATGCCATCAATCTACACCCCCCTTGAAAAGAGCGAAAGGCAATCTGAGAATAGTGGAGTAGCTACCTTAAATCAAAATAAACCCACAATGACAGATCAAGCTTGCAACACAGACCCCACTTGTTCCAGCCCCAGGGTAGCAATCACCTCTTTACACTGCCCTGTCCAAAGCGGCCTGGGCAAAGAAGAGCACATGGATTTGTGGAAGGGGGTCCCAGTTTCTGAATAATACCTCTGAAATCATGGAGGTGTCCAGCACAGATGGCCAAGACAAGTCATAATATATGCTGAGAATAGAATATGCTGAGCATAGAATATGCTGAATTGGAAGAAACCTACAAGGATCATCAAATCCAATTCCTGGCCCTGCATTGGACACTCCAAGAGTACCATCATGTGCCTGAGAGCACTGTCCAAATGCTTCTTGAACTGTCAGTCTTGGTGCTGTGACCACTTTCCTGGGGAGCCTGTTCCAGTGCCCAACCACACTCTGCATGAAGAACCTTTTTCTAATATCCACCCTAAACCTTACCTGACACAGCTTCATATCATTCCCTTGGGTCCTGTCACTGGTCACCACAGAGGAGAGATCAGTGCCTGCCCCTCTGCTTCCCCTTGTGAGGAAGCTGTAACTGCAGTGAGGCCTCCCGTCAGTCTCCTCCAGGCTGAACAAGCCAAGTGACCTCAGGCGCTACTCACATGGCTTCCCCTCAAGACCCTTCACCATTTTGTGTGCCTCCTTTGGGTGCTCTCTAATATCTTTATACCTTTCTTGAATTGTGGCACCCAAAACTGCACACAGGACTTGAGTTGAGGCTGCCCCAGTCCAGAGCAGAGAGGGACAGTCGCGTCCTCGACCCTCTGGTGAAGCCGTGCCTGATGCACCCAGGACACGGTTGGCCCCTTTGGGTGCTGAGATGGAAAATCTATTCCACTGTGCATGGAGCCCGCTGGAGAGTACTGTGGGCAAGTCTGGGCCTTTCAAAGGAAAGAGGAATAGTCCTGGGATGTACCTGTGGAGAAGGGGTCAGGTGAGGGGGAAGCAAGGGAGGAGAAGGGAAAAATGAGGGGGTGCAGAGTTCTCTTTGAGGGAGGGGGGAAATGAGGTGTTAGAACTGACTTACAAGGAAAAGAAGCAATCAGGTGTGTTACTGCAGCCAGGAGCAGCAAGAGATTTCTTTTTTCTTTTTTCTTTTCTTTTTAAATTACAGAACAATCAGTATTTCATTCCATTTCAAAATGGAAAACTGTTCCTTTTTCATTAAAAATGTACGTTCCATAAAATATAGATCAGCAGCAGGCCCCTCTGGTGAGCACTGAGTTACAGTCCTCCCAATTTGAACTAAATTATTTGTGTTGGTTTTACGAGCTGAAATGCAGTCCTGTGCTCCAGTGCTTCTTTCCAATGATTTTAAGCAATTTTATTATAATATTTGCAGCTTTTTAATGTCTGAACAAAGCAATACATTCAGGAATCATGAGAGGAAAAATGGAAAGGAAACCAGAGGAGTACTACTTACAATGGAAAATAATAGTAAAAAAGTTACAAAGCACTCCTGTGGAATGCTTTGGGGAATATGGAGAGGGAAGCAGGACCCAGTAATGGAACCTCAGCGTATAATCTCTTCAAAATCGAAGTACTTCATACTGAATAATTTGACTTGAATCTGAACCTACAGTTATAATCACAAGTCAGCTCTGGAACATGAAGGGCCTTGCTCCTTGAACAATGCAGAGCATTTTGCCTAAGGATTGCCCTTTCAAACCCAGCTTCAGTTCAGCACAATCTTGTATTGAAACTCAACTACACACATGTGACATCCATCATTAGTTGCAGCTATGAAGGAACATCAGAAGAGCATGTAGAAATGAATATTTTATCACTAAACAACAGAATGAAGCCCAACCTTGCCTTAATTTCAGATTTGAAATTAAAACACTTTTCCTATGTATTTGCTCAAAACCAAAACTAATAAAGCTCTTGGGCTGTCCTGAGTTGAAAAAAGAAAGTTGGAGAGGGACTTTTTACAAGGGCATGTAATGGCAGGACAAAGGGGAATGGCTTTAAACTGAAAGAGGGCAGGTTTAGATTAGATATTAGGAAGAAATTATTTACTGTGAGGGTGGTGTGACACTGGAAAAGGTTGCCCAGAGAAGTTGTGGATGCTCCATCCCTGGAAGCGTTCAAGGCCAGGTTGGATGGAGCTCTGAGCAATTTGGTCTAGTGAAAGCTGTCCCTGCCCATGGCAGGGGAGTTTGAACTAAATGACCTTCAAGATCCTTTCCAACCCACATCATTCTCTGATTCTATGTCTCCTTAGAAGTTATGCATGGTACTTGCCATATTGAAAGACTAATTTGTACAGATTCTTCAGAGTATTACCCCAAAACCTCCTTGAACATCTATCAACTTATTTTATTTGAGATGTCTTGAAAATTACCTCATTCTTCTGGGTACTGCATTGCTACATGCTCTATAGGTTCCTCCACACATATTCATAAGTAGTGTAGAGCAAATATATATATTACATTGAATTATTCAGATGTAAATGCATTTACTCCTAAGGCCTGAGCTGTGTCCTGCTGAACATCCCTTCTTTAGCTGAAAAGCCCTTCTTTAGCTGAAAATTGTTGAAATGACTTTGAACTTTAGAGCTGGTCACCAGTGCCTGATGCAGCTCCCTCTGAAGGCAGTATGGGTGGCTCTATTGATTTCAGGGAGAGATAGTTTTCCTCTTCAAAGTAAATTTTGCTGACAGATCCCTGTGATTAAGGACAGCAAAACTTCTTTGAGGCTCTTCACACTGAATGTCACAGGTATCTAAGAACAAACCCGTTCAATAATTTTGTTGTAAATTGTAAGTCAAATAAGTACTATGTGGCCTCCAACACAGTTAAACCTTTTTTTCCAAAATTTGAGCCATTGACTCTGTGATCATTAGAGTTTTATAAACATAATACTCTTATACCAGTTTTTATAAACAATAAACTTTCAATAGGCAAAATTGCTAGTCTGTCAACAAGACTAATTATGGTTTAAATTTTGTCCCATTCACAGAGATATATAAATTCTCTCTTTCAATATAACACCTTTTACATAGTATTCCTAATTGTTGCTGTGCAGACTTCTGTTGCTGTTTCTTTGAAATGCCTCTCATTCACACATTTAATCTCTTTTTCAAGGTTTTAACACTTGGCTGTGTATACATTCACAGCTGTGAAAAATTTCACCTCTAAGTCTCAGTCTTTTTTCCCTCCAATGTTTCATAGAAGGCTATATGGTTGTCCTTAATTTGAAGGAGTGTAGAAGAAGGAACTTATGGAATCCAGATATTTACCCATATTGCTGCAATCCACAGCAGGCACCTAGGTGATTTCAGCTGGGAGGTATTCCAAGAGAATACACAGAGACAGAAATTCCAAGTGGTTGCTCCCTGCCAGCACATTGAAATTTACTAGGACTGAACAGGTTTGGTATTTCTGAAGATGGGGAAGGGAACATTTTACCATTTTTCCTACTTTTCTACTGGGAAAAAAGAGCCACTGCACACCAGCAGCATGTGCATGGATGAGACACAGAATAAAGAGTTTGTAATGGGCAGTCTATGAATCCTCTTCCTATGATGGCTGGGGAGATATGTAATTGGTATATCACTGTGACAGAAAATTCTCCTTACTCTCTGTAAGCATTTATAAGAGGTAGCAAGCCCAGTAAGAGCAGTCACAGGCCTTTTGCTAACTCTGCCTTACCCTGCCAGGCCCCTGCCCTGTCCTGCCAGGCTTGTCACCATCTGGCTGTGGGAGTCTGCTGTGTGAAACAGAGCCTGGCACCAGGAGTCCTTGTGTCTGCCGTGGGGTTTAATTGTGGAATAACAGCTAAGGACTTGAAAGTCGGGGCACAAGTTGTACATGGAGGGTGCACAGCTACGAACAGCTCCATGACAGACAGTTATTGGCTGTTGGAGAAGGGCAGCCTTGAGGGCTGAGAAGAAATTGCTGTACATCAAAGTATGTAAATATAACAAAGAAGAGAAGCAATGGCAAGGCATGGAAACATCCTGGCTGATCAGCCAGGTGCCACCTCTGTCACAGTGTGGAAAAATAACACCCTTTGGTGTCACCCTGTGCTTTGCCTGGAGTGAAGACCTAACCATCCAGAAATGTAAGTGTCTTGCAAAAGCCCCAGATCCTGAATTTGGGGAGAAGAGTGGGATCACCATCTGCTCTTTGTGTATGTCACTGAACTCAGCAGGAACGACCTGCTGCAGAGCAAGTAGGTGGAGAGGTTTGGGGATCTGCCCAAATTATATATATATAGGATTAACATAAAATAATTACAGATCTAGAGGTAGACTCAGGACTTTGCTATGGCTGCTTAAGCACTTATATGGGACTAACTGGTAGGCGCATGACAATCTATTCAAATTAAATTCCCTATTTATAATACCCATACAAATTGTTTTGTCAAGATTTTAGTGGTAGAAAATTGAGACTGAAGTATGAGCAAATTTGGAAAAAGTGAAATTTATGATTGAAAAGCAATTGGGTAAAAAAAAAGGAGGAGAGAACAGCTATGATCAAAAGATCTAAACAGATTTTTAGACAGACAACTGAGTTGAGTATATGCTACTATTCTATGTATGTTGACTTATATGCTTAAGTATATGTATGTATACTTAAAATCCCTTCAAGTTATAAACACTTGATAGAATGGATGTGGATATTCTGTGGAAAAATTAAATGTAGGTTGGGAATCTGGGGCATGCAAAACAGATGCAGGATAAATAGTCTGAAATCCAAATGTTGAAGGATCAGGTCCCAGCACATGCCTCCCACAGTGCAGACTTCACACCTTTCACTGTTCGCTGCTTGGGAAGGAAATCAAGCTGGAATGTTATGGGCAGAGGAATCTAGTGATCTACTTAATACCAGAACAGAACAGCTGTGCCCTTTGGTTCAGAGCCTGCCCAGCCTAAGGCCTTAGGGAGAGCTATATTCAGCTATATACACATTTATACCCTCAGTTTATATGGACTCAGTTTTAAGATGCTTATCTAAAGAGATGGACACAGGTCCATACGATGGTTCAGAATTAAACCACACTCTACACCCATCTCCTGCATATCCTTTAAGTGCCTCCTGGTTTTGGTGACTAATTTTACCAAACTTTTGGCCTGTCCCAATGCCAACACTTACACAGCACTGACATCCTCCAGTTATTGAACCATACCCCTCTTGGTGAAGTAAAGCATCAGGGCTGTTGGTATAAGAAGGATAAAAATAAATTGCCCCTGCTGTGAAACCTGGAAGAGGCAACTGCAGTAGCAGACACCCTGACAGTGAAGATGTTTGGAGAATCAAAAGTGCATGGGCCAAAATGCACAGCAGCATCTTTAGCAAATAAGTGTGTGCTGAAGTCAAGAGGAGCAGCAGGAGAGCAGCACCTCTAGGAAAAAGAAAAAGAGGAATTGCTCCATGTGTTGAATTGGAGGCCAGTACACAAAAGAGTGGAATGTGAATCTTCCTAATGCTTAAAGAATACAGAAAGAGGGGTGCTTACTAATTATCTTTTAAATTGGCTAATATGTCACCTGATGAGTATGTGCCTCTGCTGGGCCATCTGGGAGTTTAGTAGCTGCATGAGGCATTAGGTTACATTACAAAACATGCAGGAATTCATTATCTGGGGCAATTCTCTTTCAGCCATCAAGCTATTCTCCTTACTTGAAGCCAGTGAGTTTACTTTCCCATGAAACCTACTCTGTATTCACTCCTTAAAATAAGTACTAATTAGCTAAAGATAACAGTCAAATAAACCACTTTAATTGGGAAACAGAAATTGGCAGTTAAACATAAAAGTGTGTATGTAAATATGCTGATTACCTTCAGAGCTTGATAAAACATCTGTTTTCTCTACAGAATGCAGGTATTTCTTCCCAAACCATGAGAACACTGCTATTATCTCAGTGTCTTAATTACATAAATTAAAAAGAAGTCCAAAATAATAAACCTGACCCCTTTTTTTTCCTGTCTAAGAGATGCTGGCCTGCACTTAACACACTCCTTTAAGTCCCTGTAGTTAAAAAGTGAAAAACATTATATCCTTCCATTCCTTCTTCATGTTGTGAATGAAAAGTAAAGATTTTCAAAGAACAAGTTAAAAAGGGTTTAAAGTAAAGAAAAGTAAAGATTTTCAAAGAACAAGTTAAAAAGGGTTTAAAGTAAAGAAAAGTAAAGATTTTCAAAGAACAAGTAAAAAACACTGACAAGGGTTTATTGAAAGTCTTTATACTTAGTTTCTTGCTTTGAACTTTATATTGTACCTTATGCATTTCAAACACTGACGTAGTAGTTCAAACAGAGATTTGTGATCACATTAAGTTGCAAATTTCAGAGTTATTCAAGCAAAAAAGGTAAGTAATTTTGTGTCAAATTCTTCAGGACAATATATATGTCCATCTGTGATGTCCCAGTCCTGGAATCATTCTCTAATAGAAAAGCATTGTATCAGAACATTTCCAGCCTTCACTCTCCAATCTTACAAGGTCATTCACTGGAAAGCAGCAAGGTCATAGAGCAGTTATTCTCTCTAGACACTTTGGTTTTATTAGCATGAGCGTGGTTATTACTGAAATGCTCGTCTGCATTGGGTGACAGAATTAACATATTACTGTAGATTACATCTACTTGGACTGATCTTAATCTCCTGTGGAGACTGATTTTTGAGGTCTTTGAGCATGCCTTAAATTTTAATTTCCCCAGAATTGTCACAGCTAAACAGGTTTGCAGGACTGAAACTTTGTTCACAAAGCTAGTGGTCCTGAATTTTTGTGAAAGCTCCATGGAATCAGCACAGAGCCTCTAGGTTTCCTGATGGGAAAAAAAAGTTTATGGTATTGTTCAAAATATGAGTTTTGTTTAATTGTTTATTTTGAAAACGGAAATCCAACGCAAATAGGCAAATGACGCAAAATCATGACTGAAATGTTATCTTAAAACCATGCTAAAAATTTGTTTGGAAAAATACCATGGGATATGGCCCTAGAGAGAAGAGAGATCCAGGATAGCTGATTGATTTTCAAGAATCACTTCCTCAGTTTCCAAGCATATTCCATCCTGACACAAAAGAAGTCAGGTAATGGTGGCAAGAGGCCTGCTAGATGAACAAGGAGATCCTGATGGAACTTGGACATAAACCCAAAATGTACAGAAAGTGGAAGCAGGGACAAAAAAACCCAGGAGAGATATAGAGCCACTGTCTAAATGGGATGGGGGCTTTGCCTAGTTATATCAGCTCTGAGCTGGCCATGAGCCCAAACACTGAGGAGGTGGAATGTTCCAAGTGTCCTTAGGTTGAGGTTTGGAAAGCCAAGGCCCATCTGAGGCTGAACATGGCTGTGAAAACAAAAAGAGCTCCTACAAGCACACCATATATCAGGTTACAGTCAGAGATTTTTATTTTCACATATTACTAATACAAGGAAAGGGTCAGGAGGAATATCATTAAGGAAAGAAGAAACACTTACTTGTCCTTCCTCTTCTCTCTCTTTATTCCCTCTCTTTAGCTTCTTTCCTTTTTATGCTTAACAGCCAAGGCACATGCCTGATTTGGAGGAACATACATTCGTACCAGCTTTCTCCTAGGCAAAGAAGGCAGCAGACTTTAACCCAGTCTTCCTTCATTCTGCAGTGCCCCCTGCCAGCAGAGGCCATTGTAAGGCAGAGCCAGGGGGAAAAAAGGGCCTTTCCATCAATTCTGTGTGCAAATGTGAGCAGGTGGCAAGGCCTATTGAACACTTAAAATCGATTGCATGGTTCTTAAAGACCTCTGCATGTAGGTCGCTATAAACTTGTACCTTAGGTCAGAGGGCCAAATACGTGTGCTCTAATTTGTAATTAAAAATCTGTAGATTAACATGTAAATTTCTTCTTCCCTAGCAGTGTGCTTACCTCAGTCCTGCGGTGTGCTTACTGAATTCATATATGAACTTTTATTTCCAAGTTCCTTTAACCTGTCTTTATTTGTCTTATTCCAAAAAATAGCAACCCCACTGCTTGTTTAAACACAGGGCAAGTATGGCAGCAAAAAGACAGCATAGAAACAACCACTGGTGCAGGAAATTATGCACTTTTTAATAATAATCATAATAGTAAAAGACACTGTCCCTGCACCAGCTTTCACAGAAGCTGCAGTCCTTGGTATACTCATTCACAATTATCCCTAGAAAAATATCCATTAGAAACTGCAAAGCACTGAATATGAAATGCCTTGAGACATTTATGCTAGAATACCAGTTTTCTAAGAGGTTAAAAATACTTGGAAAGCCTCATGCCCTGCAGTGTATGTTCTGTATTAAGGAACCACTGCTGGAATGAATACAGCTGTATTTTCAACTGGGTAGACTGTTTTCCATAGACTTGCACTGTTATCTGGGGTCTGCACTCCTGTTTCCAATTATGGGTTTTATTTTTCTCATTCCAGTGAGGGAAATGTCTTCCCAATGTCAATGTCACAACAAGAGTTGACTGAAAAGTTCCAAAATATGGGATCAAAAAAAGAAAAAAAAAAAAGAGGAATAGATTAAAAATGAATCTTCTGTTTTTGAGCCAGCTGGAGAACTGATAAAAAGGATAGCAAGATAATGTTTTAGCAGTCTGGGCAGCAATGACTAAGTAAGATACAACAGATATAAATTGTTCACAGCCATTAACAGACTTACTGATCCGTTTTGGTTTCTGGAGAAGGTATGAAGAAACCTTTGATTGCAGCAGCAGGGCTCCCGCAGTCTGTAGCCTTAATCAGGAGAGAGGCCAACAATATGTTATTGCTAGAACTAACGTGAGTGCAAAATTCTTACTGGCAGAATTAATCAGACTACCAGCAGATTTATCAACTCCATCTGCTACCTATTCCTATTTCAAACCATAGCACCTCTGCACCAAGACCTTTCCAGCTTTCTGCAGGCAAAGACAACTGCGACAAGAAGAAACTCTCTGTAATGATGGAGGGCTTGATGAGAGTGCAAACACTGAGCATCCTTGCCCAAAGTGTGGTCAGCTCACACATCTGAAAGCTCTCCCAGAGATAAAAGCCAAGCAGCAGAGTGACTCTGAATCTTAATTGCTATTACTAGCAAAAGCTCCCCATGCAGCTGTGCCAAAATACATCATCAGCACAATGTGGCAGCCACAGGGTGAAGGGGTGCATCTAATTTTCATCATTTTTTAACGGCAAAAATGCTTACTGAAGACAAGGACTTTTAGGCTCTCCTCAGCCTGCGGATGTTTGAAACCTCCTCCCCCATGGGTGCCCACAGGCTTTCGAGCAGGTTGCAAGAGCACAGGGAGGAGCAACCCTTCTGCCAAGGCTGACCAGCTGGGCAGCTGTGAACGCCCCCCTTTCTTGAGTGAAAAACCTCATGAAGAGCTGTCTTTAAGGTCTCAGCTTTTACTTGTGCCCAGGATCCCTTAGCATCAGGCTTCATGTATGGACATAGCACGGAGCCTATTAGTGATCTCTTCAGGGCCATGGGCACAGCATGAGCATTCACACTTACGTTTTAGAGCAGACAGCCAGAGACGATCACGAAGTACAGAGCTGGCAGGGTAGACCTACGTGCACCAAGTTGGCAAAAAGATAGTTTGATTTCCTTCATTGTATAGTGGGGTGTTTTCATGTTTTCAAAGTTTGCTTTCCCCCCTGTCCTCCAGTTAAATGTATTTTCCTTCATGTCTGAATTGATTTTTGGTCCCAGAAAGGTGAAGGGGTCTATTAAGCAGAAGTGTGCTGGCTGCAGGGCAGTGTGTTCTCGGGAACTGCAGGCACAGCATGGCAATTCATTTCTTTGCTACTCTGTTGTTTTGTCATGAAAGCAAAGCCTAATTGAAGATAGTCAGTCTTTAATGAATAAAGCTCTCTGTAATTTCCAGCTGTGGCCATGTAATCAGCGTTCATCTGCATGAAAAGGACTTTCTGTGCCCATATTTCATTTTGATGTGCATCTGTGCCTGTATTTTGCCCTTCTGATTGGGTTGACAGTTTTCATCTTTATTAGTTCTGCCTTTCACTTCTTTCTATTTGTGTTAGAAAACAGAAACAAAATCACAGAAAGCCCCCAAAAGATTATATTATCTAACAGTTTATTAGAGTGTTTCTCTGAACTTGATAGTTCAAATTAATTAAATCCTGTTTGGTTTTGCTTACTATTTTCCAAATCACTTTGTTGTAATACTCCAGAATTTTTCTACTGTGTTATTTTGGTCACTCTCTCTCCACAGCACCACTGTGCCACTGCAACACACTTTTTAATTAGTTTCACCACAGTCATCAGCTTTGTGATTATCTCTGCATCTTGAACACCTGGTCTGACTTTAGAAATGACTTGCCATCTGGTCAAATACTGGGTAATTATAACAATTTAATGGCAGGATAAAATAGTGTTGGTTAAGAGACTTGATTGTTCCCCCCATTCCTTCCCCTCATGCAGTTTGGTTGCATTACTTCAAATTAAATTAAAATCCCATCATCAAGTTATTGCTCTTGGGTGGGTTTTTTTATCCCTCTTTCACAATACTCATAAACATCTCCTGGAGTTAGTTTAGTTTTAGACTCTCCAGACATTATGTCTCTAAGAACAGTGCAAATTGCTGCTTTAGATTCACTGATATGATACTTATTCTATAACTTGCATTGCATATCAATAAATGAAGCAATAAATGGGTCTTATCTGGAAACTTAATGCTTAGACAACGGCAGGGGAGCCATTTGTCAGGAATACACAAGTGGAATTTCACTAATGTTATACAAAATGGTGGAGTTTTTTCTGTAAAAGTGGTTTAATACTACTGTATGCTACTCTTGGCAGCTGATATGCATCACCAGATTATAAATAAGCAGATTCTTGTGAAAAAGTTGGTGGATTGGATAGCGAACTTGATGCAGACTTGTCATTTTATGACTGGCTCATTTTATGACACTTGGGCAAATAAGGGTTTATTTTCCCATTAGATATTGGCTGAGAAAATTATTTGGGAAGCAACTTCTCCAGCGTTTTTAGTATGCTAATAGAAGCTGGTTTGGAAAAATAAATAGATGTGGTTCATATGACTTTCTTTCACGTTATGCAAAGGAAGAAAACACTCTAGTTTTTTTACATTTCATTCCTTTCAGTATTTGTAGCTTGCTGAAGTATATTGTTATAATTATTCAGATTGCATGATGATAATGATGCTAACAAGAGCAATAATTTTCCATTGGGAAATGAATGAGAAGAAGAACCCTTTTGTAACTTTTTTCAGGTACTACTGGCAAGAATAAAAGGCCTATTTAATTTCTAGGGATTCTTTCTTGTATAAATAACAAAGAGTATTGGATTGGTTTTTCAACCAGGTCCCTGGGAAATTAAATACTTTTGTCATGTAATACTTCCTCCTAGCAAACACCAAGTTTAGTCTGTAACAGCACCACATCTATAAAACAAAGAAAACATTATTGAAGGTGCAGAATGGAAGGGGACATGGAATTAAATCTGGAAAGCCAATGATAATCAACAATATTGTCCATGCATCAACTAAAATATTATATCCCTTATTATATCCAAACAGGGCAGTCTGAAACTTCATCCTTATCCACTGGAGAGGACACTACCCTGCCCCCATCTCACTTTAAGCTACCCACTCTACTCTTTAGCCACACAGCACAGTGACTTCTGATCCCAGGCACACTTGCTCCTGGATGTGCCCCTCTCCTTGTCAGAGACATACCTTTATTCAAATTCTTAAAACCTAATAGCAGTTAAGCCAAAGTGCCACCAGATAGGAGACACCCATATGAGACCTGGTGCATGCAAGAACATCAGTGTCTCTGTGAGTCTAATGCACATTTCCCTGCTCACCTGAGGGTGACAAACTAGAACTCTCCAGAGCTTCATGGATCCTATTTGTGAAAATAAAAGCCCTTGAGAGCATAAAAGTACCAAACTGGTAGCAAAAACAAAAACCCCAAAAAAGGCAAAAAAAGGCAAAAAAAAAAGGCAAAAAAAGGGCAAAAAAAAGGTAAAAAAAAACAGAAAAAAAGCAAAAAAAGATCTAGTATATATGTACATCATGAGTAAAACCCTGACTTTTCATGAAAGTAAAATTATTTTTGTGAAAAATTTTATAATCAACCAAAAGCCAAACCATTCTTTAATCAGAAAATTCAGAGAAACAGCGGTTTTTGCTAAAATCTTTTCATCAGGACCTCACCACTGCTACCAGTTCTACTGGGTAAATTTAAGTCTTAAATCTGCAATCAGTTCCCCTTGGGTAAGGTCTTGCACCATGCTGGTGTCTGATTGCAGAACTGGGGTCATGGAAATGCAGCTACGCTGTGGTCCCAATGCTCCTCAGTTTACAACCCTGAATGACAAATGCCTAAATCTTCACCTGATAACTGACTTACACTGTCTAGAAAGTCTGAGGAACAAAACCTCAAGGTTAAAACAAACTAATTGTTGTTGGCTTGCATGAACATGTGTTAGCAAGATTTTTTCATTTTTAAATCCTACATTTCCTTCATAAGTAAAACACTCAGTGCTGTAAAATAATAAAAGATGGGAATTAGTTTGTCTCATTTAGGTGTGACATTTTAGATATGGCATGAAGCAGCAGGGAGTTCTTCCCACTGTCATAGCATGTTTTCAGTTGGCATGAGGGCTGTGCTGCAGAAAGGAGCAACACTCCCTTCCACACACATTCATCTTGCTCCACAGTCTCCCAGGTCCACTTCTTTCTCCTCACTTGGGTCCCCAGCCAGTGTGGCTGTGCTGGCTAAAAAGCACATCTGAGCAGACAGCCAGCTCCGGATTAAAATTCACCAAACCCAGAGCAGGTCCTTACTCTGGTGCCTTGTCCTTGTTCTTGCTGAAGGGTGAGAGAGGGCGAGGGCAGTGAGCAGGGAGCGAGGAAGGGGCTCCCTTTGGTTGCTCAGCTGGCTGGTACTGGCTGAAGGAGCTCATGGGCATAGCATGTGCCCCGGCAGGTCTCAGCACACACACCAGGGAGCATTCAGAAGTCACTTGTTTCTCCATCTTGGCTAAGCATGCCTCAGCTCTGTGACTATGCAGGGACCTTTACTGAAGCTCCACAGAGGTGCCTTTCTCAAGGAAATTGTTTCCCTGCTGACATCAACTCACCAGGACAGCTTTGGAATACATAGAGAATGAAAACAGAAACTTCTAGAAATAACAGCAAAAGTCCCACTTACTGCAGCAGAGGCAAGATGTCACTTGGGAATAGAATAAAAATACTAAAGAGAGGCTGATTTGTCTCAAAATGAAATATATTCAGGGTATGAACCAGGTGAACAGAGGTGGTCTTAGTGCTAAAGAAAGTAACTGCTGTGATGAAACTTAAAGAAATACAGGGAACAACTTCTATTCATAACCCATTGAAACTCCAGTCCTATCAATTTGTGTGCGTGTGAGTAAACTTATTTCCCATGTCTTTCATTTTATTTTATAATAGCTATATCATATTATTCCAAGCTCACAAATATGAAGCCACTAAATGTAATTTCAGCTAAAAAAAATGAGATCTAGGTTGTGACTTTCATGGGGTTGATCACATTGTTTCTAGAGATACACGAGGCATTCCTAGCAGAGGACAGTTTAAGACCAGTTGGTTGATCTGTGGATATATCAACCAAAAGAAGTAAGGAAATTTGCAAAACTGCAGGCAGTCCAAACTAGTAAAATAAGTCGTATTTAAGACATCAGCTTGTAATTTCAACCTTGTGGCTTGACATTATTAAAGGTGTTTTGGCTGATCTTGACTGAAACTAATAGGAGATACAGAAAACAGAAAAACCAGACTTTATTCTGTATTTCCTTCCCCACAGGTGTTGCAACAAGTGTCAAGAGAGAGGACTGACCTTACAGTGTACTCTTTTCATTTTCTGTAATGAAAGGATGATGGAAAAGAGAGAAATAAAAATGTGGGGGAGGGAGCTGAGTCATGTGGCTTAGCCTCTGGATATGATACCAAGACAGCAGCAGCCAAAAGGCAAAATACCCATTCTGCCCTTGGCTGCAGTAAGTCAATCCCGAGGGGAACTTGCATATGAAGTACTGAAGAGGGCACCATGTTCATGCAATCCCTTGCATAAGTTACTTTTCTTTAAGTGTCATCATTTTAGAGAGTGGATCAAATTAATTTTATTCTCTCTCCTCTGCTCCTCTCCTAATACACATTTTTCCTCTTGCTGCCAATATGACGGCAGGTTGGTCCGGGCTGCAAACAGGGCACTCAGGATGTCAAGGTAAGAGGATGAGCCAACTGAACTCAAAGAATAAATTATTTACTTCAAAGACAGTAGCAGATTCAAAGCTCCATGTGAAGTCTAACCACTCCTGGAAGAAAGACAGAGGGACAGCGTCACCGTGCTTTACTCCACCTGTCTCCGGAAAACAAAGAAATAATCAATCAAAGAAACAAAGCCTCCCAACTATCATTCTTACAGACTAGTCTTGTATATAGTCTTAGCCAAGCTCCAGGGGAATGCTGTTAATCTTGATGTTCTCCTGGTGCAGGCTCAATAACTATACAAGTGAATACAAAGGAAGACTTTCTTGGAAATCAAATATTATCCCCAAACAAAGCTATTGGATTTTTTTTTTGTGCAGGTACGTGACTGTTTTCACCACACATTCTATTAGTGATCAATCTAGCCAGATATTATTTCCCAGAAAACAGTGAATATTTCCAATAAATAGGCAAGAAATTCTTGTTAGCATTTTGTGATAACCTATTCATTCCCCTTCATTAGTATTAGCCCTATGCCTCAAAGTGGGAGGATTTATAGTTCTCTAGTGAAATTTCTAACTGCTGTAACAGTGCCACTAGTTAATATTGTTGCATAGTTTCTTGGTATTTTAGTGAAAATTTAATCATTCAGAAAATGCTGCATGATTACAAATTTTATGGTGAAATGATATGCAGCAGATGACATTTTCTGTCTGTCCTGCCGTCTGTATCTGTGTCTGCAGGAAATTTTCCAACCTGAAAAACTTCAGAGGGACCAGGATTTGCCAACTAGATTGAGACTCCTACAACTAGTTTTCTTTGCTGTGGCTTGTTTTGTGAAATTCGTGTATGAATACAAACAGACCAAGCTGGACTGTACCTTGTACTCCATGCCACTGACTTTTCTTCTTGCTAAATCAATGTATTGTCCCAAATTTTGCCATTTTTTGACCAGATGAAGAGCATGTCGGAAGCATCTGAGAAAATCGTATCTGAATGAGGGTCTGAGTGTAAGTGTGAGTACTCTTTTAGGGGTACCTAAGTCCAGTTGCTCAAAAATGCGGTTCATTGCTTTGAACCAACAATTAATATAATAGCATGACTACTAAAGTGATGCTGGTGAAGGCTCAGAGGCCACACCAGCCACATACCTTAGCTGGAATCATTGCAAGCCTTCCTTTGCTGACTGCATGAGTGCAAGTGCCTGTCCACACCACAGGCTGTGTCTGAGCAAGTGTTTCTTGCCCTGCTGTTCATACCCTGGCCAGACACAGTCTGTTGTTGCTGTGAGAAGCCACCAGGCATTGCTCACTGGACTGCTGAGTGACAGCCTCTTGCTGGTGCAGTCGTCCCACCTACAGCTGGCCAGAGCCCCACCAACTCCAGCAAGCGTGTTTCCACAGAACAATGCTGTCTTTGTTGGGTATTAAGAGCATTTGAACAGCTGCACTTCCATAGGAATATAGCCCACAAATAAAGCTTTGCCTGTATTTAGGCCCAAACAGAATCCCTCCTTCACACCCAATTT
This sequence comes from Gymnorhina tibicen, assembly GCA_013399875.1. Lineage (NCBI taxonomy): Eukaryota > Metazoa > Chordata > Aves > Passeriformes > Artamidae > Gymnorhina > Gymnorhina tibicen. The sequence goes on from VXAZ01003150.1 coordinate 1,557,578, forward strand.
CAAGGGCTAAAGATTGAACACAGTATTTACATTTCATATACAGGCAAGATGTCTGGAACCCTTATAAAAACATCATTATTTTTATATTCTGTAGATGCAGAACCACAGGCTCATTATGCCAGAGCGATGCCAAATCAGAGACTAACACCTACACCTGATTATGAAGCAATAATATTTTTTTGCTAAAAAGTGTTTATGTTATATATGGTATTTCCATCATGTCTACAATAGCACCAGTGATCAATTATAAATCTCGCAAAGCTTACTTGCCTCACTTGTCAAGGTTTATTATGAAAAGGTCCCTAAGGACCATCAAGTGACATAAGTTATTCCACATTAAATGGAAAATTGATCTAGTGGCTAAAGAAGCTAATGTCGTGATGTTTTCTGCACCAGGAATCTTGAGTTTTCAGCTTGCTACAGTTTGAAAAGAAATCTCGTGCACTTCATAATGTAACTAAAGTAATCTCTAATAAAATATTGCAAAGAGGTAGTTTTCCCAAGCAAACAGAAGCTGAAGTAGTTTCTAGATGGACAACACCACACAGGGTGTTTTTCTGAAGCAGCAGAGAGCAGCACTGCGGGACAGTCTGTGAGCTTTCCCTGCACCTCAGCAGAGGGGTGTATATGAGACAGCAGAGGTGAGGAAGCAGCCAAGCCTGCAGAGACTCTGGGAAGTGCAGTGTCCTGAATGAACATGTGGAGCCGAGGTTTGGCCCAGACACTGCACTTCCCAGAGACTGGTTGCCCTAGGAATTTGTAAAAGAGCTCAGAAGGGATGTCATCTGATAGCTAACTGCACAAAAACATTTCTGGTACAGCAATCACCTCAGCCTTCTGCTGTATCTTAGATAAACGTGTTCTCCTGAATGAACTGGGATATTTGAACAAACAACTGATGAACTTGTGTGAAGGCTTCGCTGTTTTGGGTTGCTTAGCATTAATCAGGTGGAACCGAAGCAGCAAAGAGTAGTCAGATTGTAGACTAACCTGATCCTGACTGCATCACGACTGGTCTGGTATGTGCTGATTTTTGGCCTCAGTCTTTCAGCTAATGAATGCAAATAGGCTTTATTGTTTTCAGTATATTGACAGTACAAGGTATTAAAGTCTTTGCAGAGAGCACAGCAGACTCAATAACGTGGATTCTGTCACTGGCCATATGGAAAATTTAACACCTCCTCTACCACAGTGTAACAAACTAAAATAAACTTAAGAACATTTGCATGGCCAATTGGAAACCCAGGAAACTCCAAACTTTACCAAATATCCAACAGCCATCCAAGCATATTCAGGAGTCCAGCCGTTAGTCATTCAGCTCTAAAAGATATGGCAAAAAGGGGTGGGACATTCCAGGCAAGCCGCCTCAGATTTTATCTACTTATTGCTATACACATACGCACGGACTGAAATAGGAATTGAGGATGAGTAAGGTATGTTCCCATTATTTTCTTCTTTTAGCCAAAAAATGCTTGTATATCCACATTTGTTTGGACAGCATGACATTTCAGGGCATGCAGGTCCCCTTCAAGCAGTGGCAGGGGTGTCACAGAGAGGCCCTTGGCACAGTGCACAAATATGGACTGTGTCTGGTCTTACTGCATGTATGCTGTTTATTCCTTTGCGTCCCACGCCTGCCAGCTGTGACCCTACACAGCAATCCTGTTGCAGCCAAAGTGGTACATCTGAGTGCTGCTTTGGAATAAAGGTGGCCCAAGACCTCAGTCCTAAGGGTGGATCACCCCATAGGATGGCCCTGAACATGTTACTGATATCCCCCATTTGTTGTTGTCCTGGAAGAAGTCCTGTTTTCCTGATGAATCATCTAAGTAAGGAGCTGGCCATCAGCAGCTTCTAGATGAGTGTTTAAAACCTCCCTGAGCAGCAGTGCTTCTCCCTCATTCAGGGAGGAGCACTGGCCCCCATAACTACCATCCACAGAGCACAGTATACATACAGAAACAGAGTGGATAATGTGCTTGAGAGTTAATCAAGTACCATATAATGCTTATGTGGCTTATGAGAGTTAATCAAGTACCATATAATGCTTATGTGGCTTATTTTTAGTTCTCCAAAGCAAAACTCATGAGAAGCCACCAAGTCCATCCCACATGGCCTTTGAAAGAGTTATGCCCCTTCCTTCAGTGAGAAAATTGCAAAACCTCTGAAGCAATGTGATCAGGGACAGTCAACCACCGTCACCGAGAGCCTCCTTTTCTGAAGGAGGCAAAAGAACAAGGTCCAGCAGGCAAATACAGCAACTCATAGGAAAGTCCCATACAGCTCAGAAATCATCACTGACATGTTGGTATGAAGTGTCTCCTGTGCAGTGAGTTCTACATTTGTAAAGGAGATGTAGAAACAGTAGGGAAAATGAATGGGGAAATGTAATTTAGTAGTATTTGACTCCACTTAGGAGGCTTGCAGATTACTACACTGAGCTCATAAAACACGGTGAGGAATCAAGGAGCATGAGAGTTGGACTTCAGTGTCAAGTGGAGTTGCTCATTTATTTCTCTGCGTATTCGTCTGCCTCCTAAGATATTACATGAACAGGTTAAAGGCTTAGATTTTGAAAAAAAGGATCCACATGGTGCAAATATGTACATTTTTCGTCTGAATGTCATTTTTGCTAACGAGATTGCCAAAGGTTGTAATTGGCCTAGGCAGGCTTTTGCAAAAGAAAAGGATATTCACACTGGGGGCTAGGAAGCCACACTCTATCCAAACCCTGCAAACCAGATGCTGTCAAAAAGCAAGTGGGAAGTTTTCTCTCTCCTTTTCCATGTTAAGAGGTCCGTAGCAGATCATTTGATAATGGCTGTTTTGATATGATAAATGCTTTCTGCCTGAAAAAGTGACACTTCTCCAAAGTATGTACAGCCATGCATTGTCATGGTAATTTACTTTTTCAAGTAATTGCTCTCTTTGTAAGAGGTCATTCTATGTGTTTTTAATAGATTTAGCTGAAACCATAAAAAGGCAACTGTGTTAATTTTAAATAAAGCAACTTCTGTGGTTTATGAAGTTTTATTACTTTCTTGGTATGCAGATTTGTATTAGCTGAGCATGAAATAAAAGACCATGGTGGCTGTACATGAGAGATAAGTAGGAGCATTCACATATTCATGCTTCAGCTCTCTTTTTGGGGTAGGTTTTTTATTTACATTACTATGGACGCTGTCTGAGGGGTGAGATTGTCACCTGCGTTTTTAGGCACAGCAAGAGAAGCATGTTAAAGGATTACTTTATTTCTGCTAACTTCTTTCTTAGCTTTGCTTTTTAGGCAAACAGACTGGAAGGAATCTCTTTTCAAAGTAGATATTTCTAAGAGAGAAAATGTGAGGCTTTGCAGGACATTGCCTTACTTACAACAGTTTTATCTTTTGATTTTGGAAATGCCTATACCCGAGTTCTTGTTACTTGTTACCTCCTCAGCTCAGTCCATTTCTTGAAAGTATTTAACACAAGAGGGCATGGTAATATTTTACATACACATATACATCAAATAAACATACATATATATGTTAATAGGACCTGAGCATAAAACATCCTTTGATCATTGCAACTACCTCAAATTAATTCATATTTTGTGTACCTAATCAGAATACACAATGACAGCAGTGACATTTTACACCCACTTGGTTTAAGAGTAACTAAACACGCAATAGTCAGGGCAATGAAGAGTGAAAGCCTTAATTTTAACTTCATTCAGCTAGTACTTTAGATCCAAGCAATCCATTTCCCAGCCTATGCAATTAACTTTGTTCTCATACATTAGCAGAACAGAGCAGCACAGGAATGCATAAGCAAAAAAAATCTATTTTTCCTTGAATTTCAAACAAAGACACCTCAAGTCTTGTCCTTCAAATCTCATTGATTATAACTACTGAGAAGACCTTAAAATTGAAGATGCTGATTCTTTAATTTTCTTACATCCAAAAGTCATGCTATGTAAATGTCCTTTTCCTCTTCCATTTTTGTTCCTGGAGAAAAATCCCAGAAAAATGAAAAACTTAAATGAAGCATTTGAAAATTTTACTGACCCAATCCAGGAACTTATTCTAATAACCATATTAGCATGCTCCTAAATGGTATTGGATGTAAGCGAGAACTGTAAACTTTATGCATTCCATTCAGCTGTTCTCTCTTTTTCTTGCATTAAATTGCATTTACAGAGGGATCAAGAAATACCACAGAGGGATCAAGAAACACCACAGAAAGCCTTTTAATTAAGTTCCAACATAATGCCTCTTGAAAGTAGACCTGATCCTAATTTTTAGAAATGCCCACCTTATATCCGTGACATGTTTTTGTAACCTATATATCTAAGGAACCCAAACTAGATCCACTTCCTGCTCTAAACACAAACTTTTATTTAATGTTCTGCAAAAGAGAGACAGCCTATAAAACAGAACATATATCTAAATGACAACTGAAGCAACCCAAAATAGGGTTGCTCTTGGGCTTACAGCGGAAGCAGGCAAGGTTCCAGCCTTCTCTAACCTCCCTCCACATGTCTACCTAATGACCTCCCATGCCAAAACACAGATTGGATCACGGGCCATGAGATCCTGGTTTGGTCACGTAGTTCTGTGACAACTGCACTGACACTGTATGACAATTTCACTTCACATTTGCATACAGGATGTCAGAGACCTAGAAGCAACCCTTATGGGAAAGTCTTATTCCAGTAAAACCTTTGTTGTAAGAGCTTGTGTCTCTGCAGAACTGTAACTTCTTAGCTATTATTTCTTTTATGCTTCACCATAGCTTTAGAGTAAACAAAAAGATACTTTAAACAACATCAAAAGCCCCCCAAACCAAACCAGCAAAGTTGCACAACCACTCTGCATCTTTTACAACCGAAAAATGAGCAAGTTGAGCTGGAGGTTTGCTGCCATTTCTTAGCTACACCTAATCAATGAAGTACAATAGTAATTTGTGTAAATACTGAGGCAGACTTACACTCCATGAAAGTGCAGCTCTTTTTCCATGAAATCATCTGACACCATGACTGAACTCCAGTGAATTCAAATGTGCTTTCCAAATTGCTTGGAAACAGGCACAAAGAGATTTGACTACTCACATGAAAAGCCTTTGTGGCAGGAAAGATGTGAAGCGATGTGGGGCAGACTTGCTATGAGGCTGTCTGTGGAGGAGGAAAGTTCATTAAAGGTTTGAAGGCTCATAAATGAGACAGGCAAAAGGATGTGTAAATATGAGAGAGATATGGATGTTCCTCTAAAGAATGAGATTTTGGGAGAGGAGAAAGCTGGAGCATCAGCTATCTTTTAAAAATATCATTTCAAGACCTTTAAAAAAAGCCATTAAGTCTTTTTTTGTCACTAAGCTCTGAGGAGCAGATCAGATGTCTCATATCTGAACACTTATCCCAGATAGCAGAAGAGTAAAATTGAATGAAAAAATATCTTATTAAAAATGTATCACATGGCAAACTATGAAATTAAGAATGTATTGTATTTATGTCATGTATAGCATACTTAGATTAAGCTATCTAACAGCAGCTTCTTGCAAGATAAGCATATTTTAGGAGCCTGAAGATTTTTTTGTAATGACTTGCATGCACACTGGTTCTCCTCTAATGAAAATAGGAAATACAATGAGCATGGATGAATACATTGCTACCATTATGGGAATAAAAAGCCAATTTACTCTTGTTGGAATGCACATCTAATAGGTTAAAATAATTACTGTGTTATTTTTCTAGTGTTGCATGTGCTTCTTTAAGTATTCCCCCTTCTCTTGTTTCACAATTTATGCAGAGTGCTGACGGTATCCTTCCAGTCTCATGTCTGTGAAACAAATCTTCCTTGCCCAGGCAGACTTCTCATTACTGTTATCCTGAAGCTTTAGCTGACAGGTCACTGCTATTCAATATCTGAAGATTCTGAAAGACCAATATTCTGCCAGTTCCAGAAATGACTTGCACAAATGCCTAATGTTTCATGTGCTGCTCCACTAGAGCCACGGCAGCAGAAATGTCTGTCTGCATGTGGCTATCAACAGCCAGTGGCTCATTAGGTGCATTAAGCAAACAATCACCTCATCTCTCTCGGGGAAAATGCATTTGACCAAATCCTTGTGTTGGGCCCAATTTTGCTCCCTGAGGAAAAGGTCACGTAACCTTTGTGTGCATACTGCCATGTTCCCTTCTCAGTGAGTCTGGATAACTCAATGAGTGTATTTGGTCCGCATGCATCTCAAAACACTAAAAACCAGAACCGTATCAAACCACATGGCAAAATATGTGCTAGAAATGCCCAAGACTAGGAAAGGAGTGAGGCTCACATTTTGTAATTCAAATTCAGTACCAGGCATGCTATGTTGAAGCAACACAGTATTATGAAATTCATCACAAATTTCTATGCATATGAAAAGGCAATAGCTTTTTGTCATGTTGCTGTGAGAGAGTATGATAGAATTATTTGAAACAAATACTTGAGGTCCCAGTAAAGAAGCTGTGTAGTGACCTCTGTAATAGCTTATGTCACTATAGATTGTTAAATATAATATTTATAAATATTATAAAGAGGCAACTTTACTGCATACTCACTCACCATAACTTATGGGAATAATGACTCTCCTCATTACAATAATACATAATACCATTGCCTTTGTGCTTTACATAAGGACATATTAGGCAGAAACCATAGGATGGATCTATTCACTGCCAGAGTTTGCTGTGCCCAGTTGGTAGAGAGTGACGATTGTATATTGTTACTCTGGGGCGAATGCAAAGAAGATGCTCCATGGCAGGAGGCGGGGAGGAGGCAGGGCAGGCAGGGAGCAGAACAGAAGGTAACCCCTTTGGAGATCCAAAAATTCCACCAGATTCCATGCTGGTTTTCCCATGAATGTTGACACTCACAGCACAGCACTGAAGTTTGCTATAGTGCTGGGTCTCCAGGTCCTGCAGCAATTCACCTCACTGGAGGTAGCAGAGGACCATTGCTTGCTTTCAAACATAAATATATTGCAGGTGTCATTCCAGCTGAAGGAAAGAATAATAGCTGGTAAGAAAGCCATTCCAACCTTCTCAAGGCACAAGTGTGCACAGCCCACTGCATCCTGCAATATCTTCAAGCAGCCATCGGGAAGCAAACAAAGCTTGGAACTTGCCAAGACTGGTCAGTCATTGTTTTTAGCTAAACTTTGGTATGATTGGAGCCTATAGAGGGCTTTTCAGTGAATTACTGCTAACGGCATTTATTACCAGCAGTAATAGTAATTTACCCACTGTTAATCAGAGCAGCCAGTTAAGAACGTCTCAGTGATTCTGAGCTCTCACTTTGCAAGTTGGCTAAAATATTTTATGCTACCATTAGTCACAAAGCCTCAGCAAACAGCCTGTAAATTTAGATGGAGCCTGAGATCTTGAAAAGTTACACCCTGCTTGTGTCTAATTTATCGTCACTGTTTATATTTGTGCAAGACTTGGGCTTTCCCACTGATCAAGATTTAAAATACATAGTCATAAAATGTTCTCCTGGAGTGGGCCATCAGATTACTAGTAGAAAATCATGTTCTGCTTAGTGGAGATATTAGTGGTACATTCATTACAGGAGAAAGTATATCTTCCTATCTGCAAGGCTGGTGGGTTTTGCTTGGGTCATTTAACTTTAACTCGCTACCTGTAGGACTTACTGAAATTCTCATTCGGGTCTGTGTTCACTGAGCTGCAGGACATATTTGCAGGTAGGGTGGTGTTGGAGCCTTGTTCAGGATGCATGAATAGGCTGTCATCAAGAGAGGGGTCTGGTTCCCCACCTCCCCCGTGGAAGATCCAATTCCCTCACTTGAACAGAAATAGTAAAACCATCCTTCTGCATGTCAAGCTGTAGTATCAGTGATAATTAGTCTTCCCTGAAAAATAGGAGAGAAGGGAAGGTAACACTGAAAAGCAAAATAATCTCAAATTAGAACCTTTTTATGTTGTCAGAAAGGGCAGTCTAGCTAGTGATGCATTTGTATTAGGGATGCCCAAAGGGAGGGACAAAGAGGACAGGGGTGCCTTTGTTAACACACCAACCAATCCTTTATTAATTCATGCCAGAAGCATAGTCTGTGCTCCCTCCACAAAGTTCTTGTAACAAAAAGTATTTTAGAAGCTAAATGTTTTCTGGAAATCAATTTAAGATGGCCACTCTGCTTAATCAGCATGAAGTTCAGTTCTGCATCAGATTACTAAAGCATACCATTACCCCCAAGGGCTTAAAATTCCTGTAGTTTCATATCAGTCATTTTGCCATGAGCACTGCAATTCCCATAACATGATCCAGGTCTTGGAAATAAGGGTAGGAACAGTTAAAGTATCAACATTAACTTGTCTGACACAGGCTACACTGATAAAATATGTATTTCCAGATGTTTGGCTTCAGAGCATTATTCAAACTGACATATTGCAAAGATTTATCTTTATCCAGCCTATATAATACAACCTGGTCAGACACAACAAAAAAATGAAATATTTTCTTTTTAAATAAAACAGAAGACTGCTGAAACCTACAAGTGGAAGTCTGTCCAATTTTGATTTCCAATTTTGATCGCTAGATTTACACACCCCCTGGCTGGACTTAGCCAGAAGTGTGTCAGAGAGGACAGGGGTGCCTGGACAAGGAGCAGCCCTAGATGCCCGTGCCCATGGCCCAGGAAGGACTCAGAGGAGGCCAGCCCAGTGAGGGGCTGTTCCCAAAGCTACGTGGGGTACAGTACTTTCCTTTCCCAGATTTTTTTATCTTTAAACAGCAAAGTTTTTTGTTCAAATGGGAATAAAACCAAAACATGCATTTCTTCCTAAAAATGGAGTTATTCTCAGCTCAAGTCTAAAAATAAAAATTCCTGCTCTGTCCATCTGTAGGCAGGTAAGAATTACTGTGTTTGAATAGCTGTTATGGTCTCAGGATATGTGTGAGTGCAGGATTATAGGGAGAGGTAATAACTTTGATTAGATCAATGAACCAGGCTGGGCAACACAAATACATGTTGGGCACAGTCCTTTCCACAGATACGAAACACAAGTGTGTCTAAGACTCTGCCTAATAAACTACTTACAATTTTTTGTCTAAAAAAAAGCTATTTCCTTACAGCTCTGTGTGCTTCCATGAAATATTTGTGGGTGCCTTTGGTAAGATGAAATGGTAAAACGGCCCTTGTGCATATCTGGGATCAGACCCTGGACAATTTCCCAATAAGAAACAGAACTGTTCTGAATTTGGATGCTCTGGCATTGAAGTATTTCCTTTCAAGAGTTTAAATGTGAATTTAAGGAACTGACAGTGACACTGGATGTTCTGCTTCAGGGTTACAGAGGTTTTACACAGGCCTGACTTTGTTCTGGCATATTCTTTAACATCTTTATACATGCTAGAATGGCCTCTTGGCCTGCCCTGTTAGTGTCTCTCCTGACCCCATGAGAACAGGCCATGTACTGGCAAACAGTCTGGGGGGTCCTTGACCCACTGGGAAGGCTGAGAAACGTGTGGGGATGCAGAGGGTGAGGTATCTGGTTAAGGTGTCCCACTACCCTGGTTTGTGAATTCCTGCAAATCCCTAGGGAAGGAATGCTTTGCTATCAGCCAAAATTGCTCTTAATTTAAACCAAATGAAGGTAGAATGGTGGGGGAGAGTGTGGAAAGGGTGGATTTATTTAAGAAAATTGACAACATGGCTGCCAATGTTTAGAAAATACCTAGGTCAAGAAATTAAAGAAAAGAACATGCTTACTCTATTTAATATAAACCAAAGGTTTTTTCCTCACCTTTCTGCTGCCTGATTTGCTGTAGACATTCCTAGGTCTACCTGCTTAGAGATTCTGTCTCTGCATTTTTTTCTGTCTCAGACTGCATCCACTGCAGAGAAAAGTACTTCCTAATAGAACAAATTTGCTTTCCTAGCTAATCCTGCTTTCAGATTCCACCAAATTAATCTTTTTCTTCAGAATACATCTCCCTTCTTTTGCAAAAGATATAGTCCTGCTGCTCCCTTTTTAATTAAAATAAACAATGTTATAGTCACTGTGCTAAACCAGCTGTTATCTTCTTTCCTTGATTGTAATTAACCCTTGTGTGACAGTGTTATCAATGCTATTAAAGCCCAAAACAGAAGTTCCAGATGAAAGTTTGAAGGCTCTACCAGAGTTAGATAATAGCCAGGATAGCGACAAATGTAAGTGGCAGTAGAAGGGAACTCATATTGAAAGGAAATAGTAACACTTTTCATCAAGTGTTTTTTGTTTTGTTTTGTTTTGTTTTGTTTTAAATTTGCCATCTAAATAGAGAGGGAAAAGGATGTATTGAGATATCAGGAAAACATTGGCCCCATGAGTAGAAGCAATATAAAACCAGATAACTAGAAGGTACTGCATGTATCAGGGTTTGAAAACAATCTGTGAGTCAGTGCTGTCTCCACATTTTACATCTTACACAGTTTTGGTCACTCCTATCACTAAAAGGTAAAACTATAGGGCAGATGGAGTAATGAAGTGATTACTGACATGAAAGGTTTCTATGCAATATTAGAAAGAAAGCTAAAACTCCATATTTTTAATACTTTTGTTCAAAGAAAAGAATATTTTAACAGATATTGCTTATGAGAATTTTTTTCTGGCTAGCTACTGTTATGACTAGTCTAGAGAGGAAATGTATAAGGTGATATTAAACTGTCATCTAAAATTAATGGAAAGATATGTGTTGGATGCTGGAGATAAAATGAAAAAAGTCAAATGGAAAAGGAAACATTTAAAAACTAACATTTAAAACCAGACTACATAACTCAGTTCTGTAATCCCATGACAAATATCACTCAAGAAAAACACTTTGCAGAAGGTTAGAAAGGATTAGACAGAGATAGGTGATCAAGATGAATATCATTCTGTTACACTGGTTAAAGTCAAATTTATAAGGAAAAAAAGCCATTTGTAGGCAAATAGCTCCCTGAAGTGAAAAATAAACTTCCCTTTAGTTGTATCACAATGCAATAGCTCATTACAGGTGGCTTTCACCTTTGCTTAAAGCCCTTGCCCTCAGCTGCTGTCAGGCACAGAATACTGATCACTAATGACTGGTAGCTGAGGGCAGGATGGAGGTGACCTGTTCACAGAGGTTTCTTGCCCTTTTTCCTTGCATGCACTTCTTTAATCTTTTACTCCTCCCACAGTTTTGATTTCATGTGCCCACTTTAATTTTTTCTACTTTCTATTTCTTCTACACTTCTGCCTTTAACCTGTTTCTCCCAGTCTCACTCCAGGTAGTTGGACCTCTCTCAGCAATTCTTGTCCCTACAACCTTCTCATGCTGTGTATTTGTCTTACAGAATCATAAAATGGTTGTGTTGAAAGGCACCTTAAAGACCATCTAGTTCCAACCTCCCTGCTAGAGGCGGGGACACCTCCCTCTAGACCAGGTTGCTCAAAGCGCCATGCAGCCTGGTCTTGAACACTTTCAAGGAGTTAAGCTGCATTACCATGTAAGTGGATGTAGACTTCAAACAGGGGCTGGGACTGACTTCTGATCAAAACAGCCCATGACATCTCCTCCAGGACTGTGCTCTCTGTGCTAAGATGTTATGAGTTTGAGACACTGGACCCATCTGAAGATCACCCAGTCTGTTCTAGACTGGTTCCAACACATCCATGCCAGGCAGCCCATTCTGCATGGTGAAAGTCTCCTTCCTAATGATTCAGTAACACTGAGCAAGCTTGACTCAGAGCACTGAATAAAAGATATGAAGGTCTTTGCTGTAGTTGGATAAATAGATCAATAGATTGATTTTAGAAAAGTCCACCATTGCCTGACATAATTATTTTGTGATTTTGGGACATTGGTATGTGCATCCTGTGAATGCTGAAAAGGAAATTAATCCACTCAACACAGAGAAGTTTTTTCCCTTTTTTTTTCCCCCATCTTTCATGTACATGCAGGCATGACTAAGTAAAAATGTCCAAGCAGCTAGACATCAGGAACACCTGGTCAGGATGACTTTCTCTCACTGTTCAACTTCTGCTCTTAGAGAAAATTAGGACTTTATGACTCTTCCATTTTCAGTTCATGTGGATCAAATGGATCCTCATCCAGCACCATCCCATAGAAAGTGTGCAAAAACATAGAGGATCACTACATTCACTGCTTCCTGGTGTTTAAGAGGGCACTCAGCTGATGATGAGATGACAACTCTGTTGTCCTTTCATGAACTGCCACTTAGTGGCCCAATAACATTTCAGAGATCTCTTGTCTTTTCCAAACAGCAGCTCCTTTTATATTGATTTAGTTTCCTTGTAATTCAGCTTGAAAGAAAAATCACAATTTTATTGTCATTTCCTCCCCAAAGGCAAAGCCTACGAAGATCCACTAGAAGAGAGACACTTGAGACAGTAGCCTCCTCCTTTAGTGATGGCTTAGCTCGTGTTATGACTGCAGTAACTTGCAGTGCATAAGAACTGGTGTTGGAGATGACAAGCCTCTCACTGATGTGTTATCAACTCTCTTTCACACAGTGTGAGTGAATACGTTGCCCATGGGTCTGTGAGAGGAGCCGACTCCAGCCATTAGACTAATAGAGCTGTATAATGCCACCTCTGAAGATTTATCTTCACCCTCAGTGTTCTGGAGAGATCAGTCCCCATCCGCGGCTACAGCTGAGCTGTGCTGGAAGCAGTGAGCACTGGCTTTGCTGCCATCCTGCTGCCCAGGAGAGTGTGACGGCTCAGGGTGCACCACTGCTTGAACGCTGTCACCAATTTCTTTCCCCTGCAGGTTCTAGCAAAACTGACAGGTATGAACGTGGCTGGAATAACGAGAAGGTTCTAAAAGACCACCAGAGCTGGAGCATGCACTACTAAGCAGAAACCTTATTTCAGATATTAACCAGTATTCATATTTTTGATGTCATTGGGGGTGGGTTTGCCCACAGGCTAATTTTTCTTGAGGTCTTGGTTGGTTTTTGTTGGGGTTTTCTCAATTGAAAACAAGCAGAAGGAAAGGAAAGATGTAGGCAAGACTAATTCCTTCTGCCTTCAAAGCAGAAATGTTTCTTCTTTTAAAATTCATGCAATTACCAGATAGTGTTAAAGTATAGTAATGTGGAGATGCATAAATAGCATCATATACAGCACATTCCATGCTGTAAACACTCCTAAACAACAATCAGACAGAGGCATGCAGCCACTTTTCTGTTTGGTCTCAATGAGCCAATTTACATGAAAAGGATTTCTTCATCCAAAAAGGTCTGAGACCTCAAATTATCTGCATAAATTTACTTTGTCCAGACTGGACAGGTTTTAGAGATTAAATTAAATCCAGGCAGTTTCCGGGCAGGTAAGAAGGTAGATTCCTCACCCACAGGAGTTGCAATCAAAGGATGGACAGATGGACAAAAAGCTAGGGAGGGGAAGCTAGGAGACATGTAGTTCAGCACAGATTCAAAAGGTGAATTAAGGAGTTGCTTTTAACCCAATCAGTTCCCAGACATCTCAGAGTGGTGTTCATTTTCTTGACAGCTTTTTTTTGCCTGCCTTTCTTCTCTTGTTTTCCTTGATTTTTGTTGGCATTTGTTTCCTTTTCTTTGTCTGGTGCATAGCTTATCCTGTATATGTGCAAGTGTAGGTGTTTGAGACAATTGCTCAATCTTGAAAGGAATTCCTCTCTGCAATCACAAATGCCTAAGAAGGATTTTGCTCCTGCCCAGTCATTGTCATTCACCTGTGACCCCTTTTTGGTAAACTCCTGGTTGTCTCACTATTACTTAAAAAAAAGGTGCTTGGAATAAGAATGTGTTCCATTAAGCAGGCAAGTCTAAGTGACTGTCTAACACCAGTGCCTATGAAGTTCATCAGAGGAATGTTGATTGATTTTCTTTAAATAGACCAGACAAAGGGTAGAACATTAGGCTTGTCTAAACATATGCAAGTCAGCATGGGGCTATGTGTTTTTAAGGAGAGCAAAAATGGATTCATTCCAACAGCAGAATATAGCACTGAGAATAGCCTAAGTGTAGGAATTCAGTCTGAAACTTTTAAAGGCATATTTTCCACTGGGTTTAAGAGAAAATATTCCCATCCTTCATGAGCAGATACTCCTACTTTTAAAATTATGGCATTAGCACCTGAATGCAGTTATTTTTATCTGTGTACCTGAGGTTTTTATAATAGCTGCCAAATGATTACTCACAAAGGGGTGTAAAGGGGACCTGAATTGAAGAGAAATAATTTTGGTCCCTAGAACTAGAGTCAAGAGTATTAATATGTTTTAGTGCTCAAAGATTGTTCATAGAATCATAGAATCACAAAATCATAGAGTATGCTGAGTTGGAAAGAACCCATCAGGATCATCGAGTCCAAATCCCAGCCCTGCATAGGAGACCCCAAGAATTACCCTGTGCCTGAGAATGTTGTCCAAATGCTTCTTGAATTCAGACAGGCTTGGTGCTTTGATCACTTCCCTAGGGATCCTGCTCCCATGCATAACCACCCTCTGAGGCAAAAACGCTTTCCTGATATCCAGTAAACCTCCCCTCACTCAGCTTCATGCTGTTTGCTTAAGTCTTGTCACTGGTCATGAGAGTGAAGAGATCAGTGCCTGCCCCACATCCTCCCCTTGTGAGGATATTGAAGACAGCAATGACGTGTCCCCTCAGTATCCTCTTCTCCAGGCTGAAGGAACCAAGTGTTAAACACTTAGCACATTTTTTCAGGAAGCTGAAATTTGACTAAGACAGCAGACTTTGGGTTCTTACCTGCTAAAGGAAGGCAAAGACCAGAATCCGTGTGGTCCAGAAAGTCGTGCCCCTCTGGTCCAAACAATTTTACATCAGAGCAGCATCCAGCAAAATGGAATTTCATATTGCATAGGAAAAGAACCATAATTTGTTTCAGTATATCAAAGTTCTATGCCCTGTCAAACAATCCTAACCATAATTGACAAGATTCCCTGATCTGCCTAGGTTTTCCAGCTGTCTGGCTTCAGAGCTACTAAGAAGGTCAGCATCTGGAAGCCTTTACCTGCCTTGATTTTATTCCCAGGCTTTGAGGTTGCCAGGCTTCCTGTTGTAGAGTTGGGCCTCAACTATCAGGATGAGCTGGCAGAGGATCAGTCAGGAAATATTCAGGCAAAGTCCCTATCCACTGAAAACTGAATTAAGATTTTCTTTTCCTTATTTGATCTGCCCCAGCAGGGCAGGAAAACTTGGATGGTCAGTTGTGGGCTAAGAGCAGCAACCATTCTGATCAACAATACTTGTTTGCTCAAGGATATCTGCTGGAAACAGGAGTTGTATTTTTAACAGTAACCCTGGATCTTGCATTTGAGTTATGGTTCAGGACAGGTAGTGCCAGTACATCTTGAAGAGATGTTCCCATTGGCAGGAAAGTAAGGGCCTGAAGCTTTGTTCCCCTCTCCTTCACAGCATCCAAACATTGCTAATAGCTGCCAATCTGGACAATAGAGAAAATCCAATCCAAGGCTGCACAGATAAATCTTTTTTTCACCCTTAAATAATAAAGAGCTCCAGCTCTCATTTAATTGTAATGGAGAAGCACACTTGGATTATTCTGGAGCTTTTGGGGACAAATTGGCTTACATATATTTTCAACCAGTTATTCAGCTTCTTTGCTGTTTTTGGCATAACTCACAGAACTAATATTTCATGAGTGCTTGGAATTGCATCAGTTGTAAATACAGGGTCAGATCCTATGCTGGTACAAATTGTCTCAGCTTTCTTGAGCTGCCTGGAGGCAAGTCAATGTCTGCACTTAAGCAAGCACCCCACTGTGACTACCCAGCAGCACAGAGCAGGGAGTCCCCTTCCACAGAGACAGGAAGGAAGGGCAGCTCCAGCCTAATAGCAGCCTTAGCACCTTTATTTACTGTGCAGCCTGACAGCAGGAAAGGAAGGAGAGGGGAGCCTTGATTGAGGGTTTTCCATGTGATCTGCAGCCCCTTGCAGGACAGGAGTGGTAAGTATGGAGCACCAGCAACATAAGTGACACCTCTGGGGAAGCCTTTGCTCTCTAACTGTGAGGTGTCTGTGGATCCCGGCTGGCACAGCACAACCCCTCGCAGTGTTGCTGCACTTGTGTGCTGTGACTCCGTGCTTAGAGACAGTTTTTAAATGCCCTGACAAGAAGTTCTCCAGGCAGGTCTTTAACCCAGAGATGTGCCGGTTACCTCTCGGTATTATTCAAGTCAGTCACATGCCTCCTTCTTGGCACAGACTAAACACCCTATGATAGTCTAAGGAATAAAAGATACAGGCTCAGTGTGCACTGCAGACTTTCAAATGCTTGCTGACTCATTTCAAATAAACCTCCTTCTGTGCTATGACAGGAGCTAATTCAGAGTCTATATCTGTAGGATATATGCACTATCATTTCAGTGTAAAGATGAGATGTAGATCAGAAACAGGTGCTAAATACAGGATGAGTTTAAATGAAGCCTGCTTTTCAGAATGAGGCTCAGCCCTGGCTCTTCAGCTGGGTTTCAGAATACTTAAGATTTGGAGAGTGTTCTGGTTGCACAGAGTCCAAAACAGGACTGCCATGGTTATCTAACTACTACAGCCCATGCAAATGAATTGACACTGAGTATATTTTCAGCTGTTTAATCAGCTCATGATTTCAGGGGCTGTTTTGAGAAGACAAAGTAGCATCTCGGAGATATATATCCCTTCAGTTCTCTATAAGCATCAAAGACTGAGTTGTAGAGACAAGAAGAAAAAGAGATGTTTGTTAAAAGGAGCTTTAAAAATAATTTATAACAAATCCAGACCAGCATGGCTGAGATTTTTGTCCTTAACCAGGACACAGACTCCAGCTGTGAGAGGAGTCCCAAAGCTGATTTGTTTGGGTACCATCGTCACAGAAAGAGAGTGGCATTTCACCATTCCTGCACAGGACTGGAGCTGACACACCACATAGAGTTCTGATGGAGGGGTGCTTCCAGTCCTGCTTGACCCCACTAAGAGCTCACAAGCTAGATTTTTCAGTGACTTCCACTCTGGACTAGCTTGCCAACTTCCAGGGTGATCTGCGGCATTTAGGAAAGCCTATTGATATTCCTGTGCATGGTGTGTAAGTCCTAAAGGTGGTAATTTTCTCAGTGTTTGTAGTTCCAAAAAGTATAAAATGAAAATTACACAGCTGGAGGATCCTTTTCCATCTTTTACACTTGACAAATACACTATTCTCTATTTCCCTTATCACAGCCAGTAGCATCAAAATTGAAAATAATATATAGTGGTCTGAAGGTGCAGAAAAAGACAATTTAGATACCCACAGAATGGGGTAGAAATGATTATAAAGAATGTGCTTTCCCTACCTTTGAATTTTATCTCTTCTGAAATCTAATATTGCAAGCACAGAGCTCAGTCTATAATATCATACAATTTAGGAAAATCTTTTTCTTTTCTTTTCTTTTCTTTTCTTTTCTTTTCTTTTCTTTTCTTTTCTTTTCTTTTCTTTTCTTTTCTTTTCTTTTCTTTTCTTTTCTTTTCTTTTCTTTTCTTTTCTTCTCTTCTCTTCTCTTCTCTTCTCTTCTCTTCTCTTCTCTTCTCTTCTCTTCTCTTCTCTTCTCTTCTCTTCTCTTCTCTTCTCTTCTCTTCTCTTCTCTTCTCTTCTCTTCTCTTTTCTCTTCTCTTCTCTTTTTTCTCTTCTCTTTTTTCTTTTTTCTTTTTTCTTTTTTCTTTTTTCTTTTTTCTTTTTTCTTTTTTCTTTTTTCTTTTTTCTTTTNTCCCAAACCTTCCCAAACCTTCCCAAACCTTCCCAAACCTTCCCAAACCTTCCCAAACCTTCCCAAACCTTCCCAAACCTTCCCAAACCTTCCCAAACCTTCCCAAACCTTCCCAAACCTTCCCAAACCTTCCCAAACCTTCCCAAACCTTCCCAAACCTTCCCAAACCTTCCCAAACCTTCCCAAACCTTCCCAAACCTTCCCAAACCTTCCCAAACCTTCCCAAACCTTCCCAAACCTTCCCAAACCTTCCCAAACCTTCCCAAACCTTCCCAAACCTTCCCAAACCTTCCCAAACCTTCCCAAACCTTCCCAAACCTTCCCAAACCTTCCCAAACCTTCCCAAACCTTCCCAAACCTTCCCAAACCTTCCCAAACCTTCCCAAACCTTCCCAAACCTTCCCAAACCTTCCCAAACCTTCCCAAACCTTCCCAAACCTTCCCAAACCTTCCCAAACCTTCCCAAACCTTCCCTTCCCAAACCTTCCCTTCCCTTCCCAAACCTTCCCTTCCCAAACCTTCCCTTCCCTTCCCTTCCCTCTTCATTTTTTTTTCCACTGGGATTTCATCTTTCTGTGTTTTCAAGAACTGGTTTATAATCTGTCACCAGCCACTCAAGAAAAAAAATATGGATTCCTTGATTCAGGACTTCACAGGTACACAGGGAAGAAACATGCCTTAAGGCTCTTTTGCCTTTTCACATACTTTATTTGTAGTTTTAAAGACTATCAGTCAGATCAACAGTTTCACTGGTACCACAATGATTATTACTGCCCCAAAATCCTGCTCTACAGATTTGTGTTACTTGTGTTTTGGGATAAGACTGAAATCTTGCTTTATAAGTTTTAGAATTGTTTGCCAGTCTTTGGGGGTTTGTTTTTTTTACCCTGAGAGTAGTGATTTGTACTTTCACAGTCAAGGAGTGAATTCAAGTTGACTAACTAAATCCCCCCCAAATTCCTCATAAATTCTCTATGGCTTACAAATTATGCCCTTTGTAGTTAGGAACCGTAACAAGACAAGTAATGAAGCAGAAGACACTAGCAAACCTCTAAGATCAATGAGGACACTACAGGAAAAACTGATAGATAATTCAAAATGTGGAGAAAAAGCATGTTAGAACACTACCCATCTCTCTACATGAAGTCATTCCTAAAAACTCAGTCATCTCTTAGCTCACATAATAGTCATATAAGAACACCTATTTGAGATACTGAATCTCTATCTTCTTTCACAGCATTCAAAGGTTTCATCAAAAAGTCTAAGGGTTTACTAAAAATTTTTTCACTTACCTGTCAGGGGATTTCTGGACTGGGATATTTAAAAATTGAAACTCAGTTCTAAAAGGAATTTTAAAGCAAAACATCCTCCGAAGCCCCTGAAATTTTCAGATAGAAGTCTGTTTTAATTTCTCAGATCTCTTCAGTTCCTCTAGCAAACCTTCCCCAGTACTGAAAAGTCCAGGACAGCAAACACATGCAAAACTCACAACTACAGAAAGATTTTTGGTGTTGGAGTATCACTGAAGAGAACAAGTTTCTGCCTATGGTCATGATACCTCCAACTGAATGAGGAAACAGTGACTCCCACTGCCTCTGGAGAACCTATATTTATGCGTTTTTCTATGAAATTATCTCTGTGAAGCATGTCATGGATATCTGCTTCTTCAGCAGGATTTCTCCAAAGTCTCAGTTTGGGAAGAATTTAAGACTTTTCAGGGAAACATCAACATTTCATGTTTTTTATGTGGCGTCACCTCTTAATCCTATTCAAGGTCCTAGAGCACTTTAAGGATTCCATATTTAGCACAGATTTTCCCAAAATCCGGTAGCTGTTAAAAATTGTATGCCTGTCACCTGTCTACTCAACATCTGCATTTCAGATATGATACAGTATGGAATCCAGCTGTTCTATACGTATTCTGCTGTGCAGACACAAATTCCAGTACTTTTGGGAAAATGGCTGCACTATACAGTTGTTTTCCTCAAAGACAAACAGTTTAGACAGATTAGGAGAGAATTAATGGGCTTACTGAGTAGGGACTGTGTGCATGCTGCCTCTGACAAGTTCTGAAAGCATCCACAGGAGCTAGATGAGGAGTTCACAAGGGGTCTGGTGATTCCGTGAAGGACAAGATTGACGTGATCTGTATGTGCACAAATGTCTCCTGAAGCAAATGCTAGTTATTCTTTTAAAAGACCAAGTTTCTGGACTTTCCTCTCAGGCACAGGGTGATTGCAAACTGTCTGAAGTGCCATGCTGGAATCAGATGTGTGACTTCTGTGGGAGTCCAAGCAGCAGGAGCGTTGCAGTAATGCAGTGTGTCTGGCCTGCCTTGAAAAGGGGGCCAGTCTTAGCAAGGTTTTCATGGGTAAATACAGGGTTTGTCACATGGGTTATGAACAGATATAAACTCAGTATGGTAAATAACCAAATGATGGCTAGCACTACATATTTTGTGGAAGAATCCTTTTTTTTGGCAAAAGCCCTGTCAAAACCGGCTGCTCCTGCCCAAGTAGGTGATCTGGCAGGAGTATCTTCAAAACATGTATATCCTCTAATGGATATAGTTACAAGATTTTGATCCAAACCCATGAATACTGAAAGGAGGGGCAATAAACCTAACTTCAGAAAATAACATTTCTTTTTAAATACATTAAAAATGTGTAGCATCCATGACAGCACAAAAAATGTCTGGATTTGGGATGTGTTTGCCACTGTAATTCAGACAAACCATATGTCAGGCTTATTGTTGTTTCTTTGAGACATCAGGGATAGCAATGACCACAGTCCCAGTGCCAGATCCAGCTATACGGGAACCAGAAAAAGCCAACTGCTTGGAAAATTGATGTGTAAAGGAACAAACGTAAAGACATTTGAAAACAAGTTCACCAAATGTGCTACTATTCAGTAAACTGAAATTGTGTAAATGTGTTTTTTGTTGGGCTGCAGCATACATACAAAATCTGAATTTGTCATCTTAGGGAAAACAAGCCCACTGTCTATGCAATGTGTTTTGGTCTTTTTTCTTCTTTTTTTGTTGTGCTGTTTGACCTTCTGTTACTGTTTGATCTAGACCAGTACAAATTTATCTGATCTGTGTGGGTTTCAGGGGTGCTGTTAACCATCTGCTGTTGGAATCAATTTTATGATCCAGGCACCAAGTTGGACTGTCACAAATAAAAAGAAGAAAATCTCAATAAATAAATAATTTAGTGCTGCCATTCATTGTGCTCGATTCTCTTTGAAACATCTTCTTTGGGAAATGGAATCTAAATTGTTCTACCCTAAAGCAGAGCATTAGGATTTTTATTTGCATTGGGGAGCTGAAGGTACGTGAACTGGCAATAGATGAGGAAAAGTGCCAGACAGAGTAAATTGTCAAAAGTAAAGACATTTGATCAGTTTAAGAAAAAGGCAGAAGGAGCACAAGAGACTTAGGTCAACTCCTCAGTATTGCATTTAAGCTTATTTCCTGGTGGATTAGATGAAATTCAAGCTACTCTGGACTCCAGGTTGTGTTATGTTTTTCTTCTTACATGGAGCATGCACAGTTTTCCTTTCTCCAGAGGACAAGTGAGCTGTCAATTAGCAGAGGGTATGACCTCTGCTCACACAACAATATTTTAGCAGAGGTTAGAGCCACTGGAATCTGGAAAGCAGCAAAGGATCTGGAAACAATTTTTATGCTAAAATAATCTCCATGGTTTTCATGCTTATGTTTACATATTTTTGCCCTCAAAGTGATTTTTTTAGGGAATGTACTGATAGAATCTGCAATTTTTTTTCTATATATTGTGGTCTCAATGGCCAGTTAGGCCAGACCAGCAGATTTAGCTGGGTAGAAAGTTCCATCTGCTGCAGTAACATCCCAAAAAGCCAAACAAAATACAAAAATACACAAATCATCATTCAATCAAGATTTACTGTATTTGCTTTGTGCTTTGTTACACATTGATCACCATACTGGTCTTTCCTGTGGATCTAGCAGGTCCTTGCTAAGGAAGGATAAACAAAGATGAAGATATTTTATAAACATTGAAGGAGCACGCTTCTGGGAGAGGCTTCCAATTAGAGGAGAATGGGGTCAAAATCTGAAATGGCTGAGAGTAGTTATAGTATAAGGTGAGAGTAATCCCAGAGCCTGTAATTCAAGCATGTGATTAAGGTTTCCAATGCTTGCTTTGCTGATAGGTGCAAGTGAGGGTTGAAGAGATTTGGTCATGAATTTTTATTCCACGTACCGTTAGTACCTTAAACGGAAACTATGTTTTATGGTTCTTGACCACATGCAGGGCACAGAATGAAATTTGTGGTTTTGGTTTATTTTTTTTTTTCACTCCAGATACACAACTTGGCTTTGATGAAGAGTGGGGAGGAATTTGTGTTTTTTCTTCCTTTGGAAGACTGAAAACTAGCCACAGCTAGCAAAGGGACATTTCATCGGCATTTGTAGTGATAGCAAACTGTCTTTTGGTCGGTGGTATGTGTCTTGCTTATGCATTCAGGATTAAAACAACTGTGTTATAGGACACAGGGAGGATTTTTTCCCCCCATTATACCATCAGGGACTGCTGATTTGTGGTTTTTTGTCTTCTATATTGTGGTCCACTTCCCAGGATCATATGGTCATTTTCGCTCCAGAAATGTCACCATATTTCTCAATTGGAAGTCCTCTCCTGCAGGCAGAAATTTTGTGAAATTCTAGTCATTGTTCTAAAGGGATGAAGTCTGTTACATGGGCTCAGGGAGGGTTTAATGTCTTTTGGTTTGGGGACATCTGGATCATATTGATCCAGATGGTGTCTTACTGTCTTACGACACAGCAAAGTAAAATTAGCAATCAGAATTAGACCCATCATTGGTGGAACATTTTGAGGATTAGCCACAAGAAATTAGAAGGTGATGAACTTTAAAGGACTCACTTTTGGATGCTGCTCACCTGAAGGAACACAGCTTCAGGGGCTATATTTAATGAGGTACACATCTTTGTTTAAAATACAGACTTTACTAGTGTCAGCTATGATTGTATGTCTTGGTTTATAACCTAAACTCCTTAATTCAAAGGTCTGAACTAGAAAAGCAATTGATCTACCATTTTCTCAGTAGGGTTACTACAGCAGCGCTTAACATTCCAGACTGGTCTCCTGCTTATTTTTGAAAGGACTGTCATATGCTTGTTAAGACTAACACTATAAGGTCAGTGAGATGAGACTGCTCATGTATTAAAACTAGACACATTGCTGAATTCAATCTTCCTGCAATTTGAGATTTGCTTATCTGACAGACAGCCAACTTTGCTTTATGGAATATTTAGGTTGTTGGTCTCCCAGCTTAAAAAGAGGGAGCTGGTTTCAGGACAGTGCTTATGAAAATCCTGGCTTAGAATTCACTTTCAGCTTTAGTAAAAAAACCCAGTTTTTTATACCTTAAAACCATGTTGAAAAGTAGACCTTTATTTTTACTCGGAGGAGCCTAAAAAATCTCAAAATGTTAACAGGAGATACTTGCATCAATATGATTTGAAGTTCACAACTGAGTCTGGCTGGATCAATCTTTCTTTGTTTCTATTAATTATGCATTTTTCATACTTTATATATAGACATTACAGAAATATAAATATATGTATAAATATACACATATGTACACACAAATATGATCTGCCTATTTAATATAACAGGCTTTATTATAATTATAAATAGACCTAAAGAAACAATTAGGGAAAGCATGGTTAAAAATTTACTGAAATGTCAAACTGATGAGTCAAGCATGGTGTTTATCTTAATTAACCCAAAACACCAGGGATAATATGGAATAACGTTAGCCAATCAGGCTGCACATGAAAATAATGCCTCATGATTCCCCAAGACTGCTGAAAATAACAGTCATCACCAATGAACCCATCTAATAAACATATGCACATTTTCTTCCTGACTAGTTTTAAATGATGAACAGTAATTTTCCACCTGCCCCTCCTACCAAAGCACTGATTCCACTTCTCAGTTTTAAAGAGCACTCCTACACACAAAACCCCCTGGAGTTTGGAATGAGAAGACTTCAGTACCTTCTGATGAAAATATACAACGCCTGGTTCCTCAGTGCTTTTTGTAGACAACCCTGCATGTATTCAACCAGAGCTCTGTGTGGAGAATCTCCACAGGACATGGCCCTGAGAACATGTGGAACATATATGCATGATTACTCAAATTCCCCCCTGTAACAGCAGAGATGTGTACATGAAGAAAGATCAGAAAAGGGTAGGGAGCAGGTTAATTTATAGTAGCTTTAACCTGCACGTGCTGGATTAAGACAGCCAGAGGTACAAAGAGGGCAGATACATTAGTTGTACAACTTTTCCGTGTTCACAGTCTCTGTCTGGGGTGTAAAGAAGGGCATTAAAGCAGCTTTCTGATGGTTCTGCACCTGCTGGGAATGTGTCTGTACAGGTGGAATCCCAGGAGCCTTGTTAAGGCAGCTTTTCATTTGCTTCTCTGTTTTAGGAGAGACTCAGAACCTGTGCTTCTGACCTCTGGCTTTAAGAAACATAAATTGTATTATTTATCAGAAGGAGTTTGGCCAATGTTTATTTTCTGGATTAATAACTTTTAGTATTCACCTCCTAAAGCAAATGTTTTACATCCTTGAGTGAGGCAAATAAATATGCACACCAAGAAAAACTCCTTGTGACCCTTTTCTTCAATCTATGCAGAAAAAGATGGCTAGATGAGAACTACAGCTCTAATGTATGCTCATAAAATCTTTCATTTATTATTTATATAATTATTTGCAGAGTGCTGTTGCCATGGCAACTTTTACACACGGTGAGATAAATCCTTACATAGACAGTAGTCACGACTCCAAACACTGTCACATAAAGATAAGTCTACATGGACATTTCAGGCTTTGCCAGATTTTTCTAAAGTAGTTATTGATATTAAAATAACTTCCTTCTGCTAAATTAGAGGAAATAGCCTCATTTTAGCCTAACTTCCTTGAGAAAGAGAGCTTAAGGAATAATTTTTTCCATCCATCTGTCTGCTTATCCTCTCCTAATATCCTTCAAATCTGTTGGTGTAATTTCAATTACCTTTCGTTATGATGTCTCAAAGATAGTTAAATCTGACACAGTTCATGGAAAGTGGTTGTATGAAGGTGCAGGAGTCCTAAAATAATGTGTCACAGAAGTAAATATTCCACCATGACCATGAATGTGCCGAGATAATTTTGTACACTAGTTCGGACAGCATCAAACTGGCCAAAACACATGTTATTTTTGTTGTAACTAAAGGGGAATCAAGGCAGAAAAGGTGGAGCTGTGGGAAGGTGGAGGCATGAAGGGAGATGTGGCTGCCAGGACATGAGGAATATTCTTGTAGTGATGGGGCTGTGGGCTTGCAGGACACAAATTAAAATTAAACGAAGGCTTCATTGAATTCTGTCACTCAAGGACAACAGTCTCCAAATCATGCAGCCTACAGCAACCTCCAGTTTGGGGAGCTAGAGCCTAGCAAAATCTGAGGCAGTCTAGGCTGCTTGACTCCTCCAGTCTCCCTCTTTGGGGCAGAGACTTCCAAGCATAATGAATTACAAACACTACATGTGCAGGGGTTAGGAACTGCCCGTCAGACAGTCCAGGCAGTCAGCTGGCACCACAGCCCGGTGCTTTGGTAGTGATAATGCAAGGCAGACTTTATCCTGTGACAACCTGAAATGGACTGAAAGAAATTAAGCTCCTCTAAGTTTCACAGCTTCTTGCCACTCAACAGTGACACCAAAAGCCACCAGAAACTCTCCAGGCTTCTCAGCATCAACTGGATTCATGGGGATCAGGTTTCACAGTTTGAAATATAGTATGACTTTTTTTGGAAATGCAATATCATGATAGATATGTGAATGTTAGACTTTTTTCTTTGAGAAATTCTATAGATGTGTGTGCACTCACTCATGTTAGTTGCTCTGAAGTGTGAGGATTGAGGGAAAGAGACATTCTTTGAATGCTTAAATATGGACAATTCCAATCACAACATTCCAGAGCAAATGAAAAATAAGGTCAGTCTTTTGTACCACAATGCCTAAAAAAGTATTCTGTATATGTTCACTTAACTGACTTCTTTACTGCAGATATTGGTCTCCCTGTTATCAGTGATGCAGGTTCAGAATCTTTAAAAGTCATTCTAGCTTTAGATGTCTGTACATGAGAATTCGACGCCTGTGATCAACCATTTTGTTTTGATTTGATTATTATTCACTACAGAACGTATCGAAAGCCTCAGAGGGTATCAGAAGGCTGGAAAACGTAGTGGGTTGACCATGGCTGGATGCCAGATGCCCACAAAAGCCACTTTATCATTCCCCTCCTGAGTAGGGCAGGACTGGGTAGCTCAACATCACATTAGATGATGATGATGAAGAAGGGCAGGTTTCTTTCGGCATCTTAATCTATCCATTGTACTCCTTAAATTCTGCCTTGAACCCCATTACATTTAACACTTTTTCTCTTACCACTCTTTCTCTTCCTCTCTTAAGGCAGTTTGGCAGTCAAAGACGAGTGATTCATGCACTGCATGATTTTTCAATAAAATGAAAGTCCTGAAACTCTCTAAATTCAAATGGAATTAAATAAAACATTTTCTAAGAGCACAAAGTAAACCAAATAGCCAAACAACAGTGTGAGAAATTTTCACGCAATGAAGAAAAAAGCCAATAAAACCAGCCAGTTAAGGCTGCCAATAAACCAGATGCTGTGATAGGAAGAGCATTTTTCAGAGCTTTCAGTCAGTGTCACATGATTTCCAGCTGAGGAAAGAAAGAAGACACTCTAATGGTATTCATTTGTTAAGATTGGTGACACCTTAAGTGTTTAATTTCCTAATCTTTTTCTTTAAAGTTTGACAGGAATTTGAGATTAATTAAAAGCCCTTCTGATATCTGGGTCTGATTTTGGTGGCCTCATACTTATCCTCACTCATTTTTATTACCAAATCACCATAAATGTCATCATAATGCATTAACTAGGCACTATTTGAACAAGAGTGGGCTGGGACTGAAGTAGAAAGGGTTTTGGAAATCAGACTATTAGGTACTTAAGCAAGCTTTCCCCTATAGCTCCTCCACAACTTCCTGGCACTATGCCTGCCTTAAGCTAGCACTGATAATATTTCATTTTCTTAAACACCACCTTCATTTACAATTTTGTCCAAAATGAAATAATGCACTCAATCTGTAAGTGGAACATATTTTATCTCTGTATATGTTCATTCCTTTCTATATGCAGTTCATGGACTTTCAGAAACAGGCAAATAGAATTAATATTTTGACATGAAAATAATGAAAAATGTTTGGAACAGTATACAAGATCAGGTGATTTTAACCTGTTTTTTGAACTAACTATAATTATGATATCTTTGGTTTTATTTATCTGTATTGCTTGTGCTACTGAAAAAGACACAAAATAGAAAAAAAGGGGAAAGAAATTGGAACTGCTTACTTATTCTCACAAACATGACACCTCATTAAATCTGGTTTTCACACAAGGGGCTTGCATACTTTGAAATATTTCTGAGGGTAGTCCTGGGGATTGTAGGACAGAGAATACCACCTTGATGGAAAGTCAGTCTGCTGAAAAGCAGCACTGCTTCAGGACAGGAAAACAGCCTCCTAGATAAGCAGATTTTCTGAAAGTGTCAACAAATAAGGCAACAAAGTTTGGCATACTTCCTGGACACTTTCAGCTAAGGCATCAATTTCCTTTTTGTCTTTGCAAACAACTTTTCATTATAAACTTTGGAAAGCTTCCAAGAGGATTTGGACTTAGACCTATCTTTCCCAAACGGAAATAGATTCTCCTACCTGCAACACTCATGTTAGTATAATGAAGGCCACTTTTACTGCTAGTAGGCTTTTAGGAATTAGTCACTGAACAAACCACCTGTAACCTCAATTACTTTCATCCCTCCTATATTCTGAATGAGAAAAATCTTATTATAGACGTGGAGAATGCTGAAGGAAGAATGGAGCATGTCTACTGAGCCAGACAGAGTGAAGCAAAATAATAAAGACATATATTTCCCCTAATCTTATCTGAGAGGTCATGCATCACCACAATTAAACACACAATGTTACTGTTACTTATGGAAAGGAAGGTGCAGAAAAAACCCAGAAAAGTATGCTGCAAAAAGAACAACATAAACTTCGTACATACATCTTCTGAAGAAGAAAAGAATATTCCTCCCTGTCAGTTCAAGGGCACTTCTCAGGAGCCTTTCAGCTGAAAGAATGACAGTCTTTCTCCACTACTTGACCTTCCTACTTCAAACTGCAGAAGAGAAATGCATCTCCTTTCACAGGAAAGCATACTCCTTCAAAGATGATTAATGTGAAGGTAAGAGTTAGTCAAGGGCCTGTTCCAAGTGAAGGAAGTGCAGAAAATGGTGGAAATAATTTAGTTCATATTAGCTAGTTAAACTTAGTGATGGAAAACAGAGTATCTCTTTACCCCAACCTCAGTCATGGAAATAACAAGTGCAGAGAAATGGCTTTTGTTTTCTTTTTCATCTTTCCCCCACCCACAGCATTCCCAGCTGCAAAAAGCTTTCACATCTCTCTCCCAGAGAAACCCAAAGGCAACACATGCCCCGGACTGATCACCCTGGCATGCCAATGCAAATGGAAACTTCAATTGCTATGCTGTATCAGTTAAATCAACACACCAGTTGATCTGCTGGGTAACAAATTTGAAAAGCTCTTCTCCCTGAAGAGAATAAAGTCTCAGTGTTGTTTTCAGTTCTTTTATGTACTTGTTGGTGTAACTACGCACCCTTCCCTTGGGAACAGCAGTAGAAACCAAGCTACTCAAACTGTGCTTGAACTGCATTGACACCTCTGCAGAGATAAGAGGCTGTGATGAGCTCTCTTTCGCTATGATTCTCAGCTTATTCCTGAAAGTACATGTTGTCACAGCAACACACCATCTTTCACAAGAATGACATAATCTCTCCATTGGAAAGACTTTTTAAAACAAGACTGCTCTCCCATTCACCTCCTAAAACAATCTCTCAATGACTCTCAGAAATTGAATGCTCCCAGGACCAGCATCCATAGCAGAGTGTGTGTCCTTATATTGTAGGAGGCTCTGGTTGTTATCCACCTTTCTGCTAGAGCAAACACCTCTCTCAGCGTTCATTGATGCCATTGTGGAATACTGGCAAATTCAAATGTAAATAGTTTAACCTTGGACATTTGCAACAGAAAAAAAAAGCACTTTAGGCTGTAAAGCCAGATTTTCAAAGTGACACATGACATAGACTAAACTGCGTGAGAACTCACTATTCAAGTGCGTTGTTTGGTTTTGAATGGAGACAGTCATTTCATTGAATTATTCCACTTAGGAATACATCTCTTTGCTGTCCACCCCAATCCTTCCCTCAGTGGATTTCCATCATGGGGATGGCACTGCTAGGCAGCCAGGGACCTTGTCCAGAGCACCACCACCACAGAGAGCACTAACTGCTGCTGGGCACCAAGTGGCTCAGATGGGTTCAGTTCAGTGTTGACCAAATTCATATATCTGGAAGAGACTTTTCCGGCTCAGCCAGTGCAATCACCTTGCTACAAGGCACATCACTGATACTGGCAGATGTTGATCTCCTGTGTTCTTGAAGAACCTCAAGCTTGCCCAAGCAGGTCAGTTCATTTTTAACTTATTCCTAGAAAGGACACATGTTCCTATGACATTACATCAGTCTTTCTGCTGGTTTAGTCCATTACTTCTTGTATGCCTAGTATGGTCACGAAGCACTGGTTATTCTTCACCCTTTCAATAATATTTTCCATCTTTGAAAATTGTTGTCACATCCTCCCTCAGGCATCTCTTTGCAAGCTAAACTCCCTCAAGTTCAGATTTTTGTTGTAAGTCATGAATCATTTCTAGATGGCTTGACCAAGCTGAAAGAGAGCATTTGATGCAGCAACTTTGACAAATTTAACTTGAAACAAATGATCATTTTAGTATTTTCAAAGTAAAGTTTTGGGTGTTTTATTTCTTAATTTTGTAAGTATTTTATGACTTCATATCCTAATATGGGATGAAAAAAAGTGTAGGAATGTCTGAATTTCACATGGAAATTAAACTCTAGCATCCAGTTGACACTTTTGAGTGGTTTGCCTCCCCGCAGCTTCAGGTCAGAGGACGATGTACGTGAACATGCAGGTTGCTTGGCTAAAACTGAAAGATGTAACAGATGACTGAATTGCAAAATATCTGCTCTGTTGATTGATACTGTAGTAGGCAGGTTATTATAGATTAAGTACAAAATCTGTTTTGGAGAGTTATTTTTAATGGGTGACTCTTGAACACCCTTAACTTCACTGTGCATACATTGGTAGCACAATCTGAAAGCCTTGTCTTGCAGCTCCCTGGGGTGCAAACTGCTTCTCCCTCTGGGCCAGGGCCTTGACCTGGTTCAACTGTTCATTTCCATGACTACAATTCTAAGCTTGATCTCTGGCATTTCTGACCCTAATGTTGAGCTTCATTATTTTTATTATAGGGGTCTAAATTTGTGTTCCTGCTGACAGGGCTGCTCTCATCACTATAGATCTGAATTTTGAACCTATTTAAGCTTCACCTTGTCACCTTCTTAGCATTTAACACTAAGAGTACAGGGAGAAATTTTTCAAGCATTTCAGTATATTCCAAGCCAATGTCCACCAGAATGCTGAATTGGCTGAAAATTAATTGTTTGCTGCTGGTTTTGGATTAGGCTTTAGTCCTGCACCATATAACTATGTTCATATAGGTGAAGTGCTGGGAATATGTGACTGGAAAGAGGACAGTGCAGAAACATGTCTTTGAGTGGAAGCTGAGAGTTTGGCTTAGGTTGTTGTGTCTATATATTTAACTATTAGCTTTACAATTTCTTCAGCTGCACTGTTGCTTCTGGTCCTGTCTGTTCCTTTACAGAGCAATTCACACATGTGTCGTGGTTTGATGCTGGTTTAAACGCCAAGCACATGA
Source organism: Gymnorhina tibicen (assembly GCA_013399875.1). NCBI lineage: Eukaryota > Metazoa > Chordata > Aves > Passeriformes > Artamidae > Gymnorhina > Gymnorhina tibicen. The sequence continues at coordinate 1,588,334 of VXAZ01003150.1, forward strand.
AATCTTATTTGCCTCTGCTGTACTTGAGCAGAGAAAGGGAAAATTAAAACTTCATATTCATAAGGTGAAATAAGAATTATTGAGGAAAACAGAAAATTTCAAGGCAAAACAGGTCCACACTTAAACAGTTACAGTATAAAGATTTACTACTAACAAAATGAAAAGTAAAAAGAAAGAATAAAAATTAAAGTAACCTTTAAACACCTTTCTCTCCCAATGCCTCCCTCCTTCCCACCAACCCATGCAAGGGATTACAAAACATGGGGTTTGGTCAGTGCTGCATTTCTTAACTCTTCCTTTATGTTTAAGGAAAAAAGCTTTCTTCTGCTGTGCCATGGGATCATTCCCATGGGAGTTCTCTACAAACTTCTCCAACCTGGTTCCAAACTGTCACAAGCAGCAGCTCCACCTGAATCTGCTGCAGTGAAAAATTTCTCCCATGGTTTAGCAGTCTTCTCATTACTGCCAGCATGGGCCATAGTGGTCCATGGGGTTTTAGTCTTTTAAGGATGAGCTATTCCAGCCTGAAAGCAATGACTCTCTTCTTCACATCTCCAAAAGCCTCTCACAGCCTCTATGTGACCTGGCGTGGACACTCTTTCTTTGCAGGCTGCGCGTGGAGTTTCCATCCCCCCAAATACTTCAATAAACTGTAGAAAAACAGTTTGTAATATTACAGTCCTCACTACGGCTTGCAGGGAGATTTAAGCTCCAGCACTGGACGTGCCTCTGCCCTCTTTCCCCATCTTTTACATTGACCTTAGCGCCACCATTTTGGCTTCATCCCACGCGATCTTACTTTTGCCTTCTTTCTGACCTTGGAGTTACCGTGTTCTTCTCCTCACGTGACTTACTTTTCTTTTCTTTCTCACTGACTTGGAAGAAGAGGTGGCCTCTGCAAGCCTTCAGCTGAAAAGTTGATCTCACTCGGGCCTGGCACCGGGGAAAAACCTGTCCTGTCTCTCACCGTTGGCTGCGTGTGGTGTTTTTCCCAGTTCAGCGCGGGCCATGCGGAGGGGGGCCCGCTGGCCCCAGAAGCCGCGCCATGTAGTCTGGGCTGTGTGGCAGCGCATGGCTGTTTCTTGGCTGCCTGCAGCTCCGGATAATTCTCTCCCCAGCGTCCCGGGCACCACGCCACCGCAACGGACAAGGGCAACGTGGGCCTGCTCCAGGAGGGAGCCTGGGGCCTGCTTCCCCCCACCCCTCTCAGCAGGAGAGCAGGAACAAGAGGGAAATTCCAGCTCCTACACGCCCTCTAAATATGCAAATCACAGAAGCGTTACCAGCTTTCTCATTGGGTTAGCACCTTGTCCATCAACTGAGTTTCAACCTACCAGAACATGTTAATCCAGCAGAAAACCATTTAAAAAAATCCACTTAGTCTGCTGAAGTGGCTCAGGAGGGTGTTGGGCAGTAGTGGCACAAGAGTCAACTTTCCTTGTGTGAAGCTTCATCTGTAGATTAAGGATGAAGTAAAACCTGGCATTCGAAACCCTTGGCGACCTTAGGGCTAGCAACATCAAGATGAGGTCCCTTGTGTGCAGTATGCTCATGTTACTGTAAGGATGACCACTTTGAAATATGCTTATTTTCTGTGTTGTTGTGTGCTACTTTTGTTCAAAATTATCTCCAACTACCAGCTTGCCATTTATAAACAATACTTCCCCTTCATTTCTCATATCCTCCTGGACATTTCCTTCTCAGATTCTTCAGTACTCATCTGCTACCTCACATGATATTAAATGACTCTCTTATAATACTAGAAAGAACCCTCTGTGAAGTACTAAATTAAATAGTAGCAGGTAGCTGAAAATTAGGAGTAATGTATTTAACCAGGAATGTGCAAAAGAGAATGTGACTTTCCACTTCACCAATTGCTAAAAAAAGAGTTGCTAAAGATATACCACAGCTATTTTGCTCATAATTTATTTTTAGATGCAACAGATCTATAGAATAGTTTTGGGATTCATTTGATCAATCATAGGTCTACATCAGAGCTAGTGACTACAGACTTCCTTCACAGCTAGTGGAGAGAATTACTCTTACTAGATGGCAGTTCACAACATCCTTGAGTAAACTAGGTAAATGTGTATTGTATGTATGTAGTAAATGTGAATTGTATCCTGAAGTTCTATTGCCTGTAAAGGGAAGCCATAGCTAATAGTTTAGACACATAATATTTTACTATGGGTGTACAAAGCCAGAGAAAGACAGAGTAAGCTTTTTTTATATGTTAAAATGTCTGTCATTAGGCCAGCTAAGTATTTTTGGAAAAATGACACCAGATTTTGGGCAAGACATTTTTTCAGGTATAAAAGAAAAGATGCAGATCTTAGAGGAAAACATAAACTGAGAACAGTTTCTCAGTATTTACTTAGAAAGAGGTTGTGGTGGTTTAGGCCAAATTCAGGGAAACGTCCAAAAGGAACGCCTCCTCAAAGGAAGGCAGGCCACAACCACCCCTCCCCCCAACCGGGTTCGGGAAAAACAAATTTTCCTTGGAGGAAAGTGAAGGAGAAAATAAAAACTATTTATTTAACAAACACACAGGAAAATAATAATATTAATGCTAAATAATAAAATCTCTCTCTCTGGAGAGAGAACCTGAAGGATTTTAGAGTCCTTCTGTGGGTGCAGCCTCTCTCCTCCTCCTCGGAGCTGGGTCGGCGTGGGGGGCCCCCCTCCAGGCCGGTGGAAGGTCCCCTGGTGGGGTTCTGATGATCTGGTGTTCTGAACAAGTCCAGAAGAGAAGAAGGGAAAAAAACCCAAAAACCGAAGTCCCAAGAGGAAAAAAACCTCAACTCTCCGTCCCTCTCCGAAGAAACAGAGCCGAAGAAGCTGACCGAAAAGCCAGAAAACAGTGCTTCCTCTGCCCGCCGCAGCAGTAGCTAATCTCTGTGTCCTTGAAGCACAAACTGTTTTGAAAAGTTCGCTCAGTTTTTTTTTCTCTGTCTCTTGCATCCAGTTTTAAAGGCATAGAAAGGCTCAGGAATCATGTCTGGGCATAGAGCAGTGACAGGGGATACAGCAGCATAAAGTCACCCCAAGACAGAGGTGCAAAAATCACAGTCTTTAGCCTAGGTCCTTGCTCTGCCAATTAGTTTCCAATGGCATGTGTAAGCATGGTGAAGACACAAGATGGATATCTTACAGGATAGAGAAGAGTAGAACCTGCAGACTGGGGACAGCCTTGTCAAGCCTGTCAAGAGAAGCAAAAGCAGGGGAAGAGGAGCTCACAGACTGGTGATCATTGCCTTCATCCACATGAATGACAATGTCTATTCAAGTAATGCCCAAGAGGTTATTTGAATAGCTGTTCTCTCTCTGGTACCAGCTCTCTGGGTTGTGATGTCCTATGTATTAGGCAGGACATTCAATAAAACATAAAAATAACTCAGAAAAGGAGAGAGGTTTGCCCTCTGACCGTGGTGTGCCTTCTTCAGTAGACTACAGAGATCCTGTAAATACTTTCTGGTGATTCTTTTGTCTATTCCCTCCTCCATCCTATCTCAGACCAGCATGAAGATGTGAATTGGTGCCTCATGCTGGGATCTGCAGGCAATCCCCCCGACAGGTGATCATCCGGGGATAGGAGAAAACTCAAGGAACAAATGAACTTCAGAAGAAATAGAATCACAGAGTGGTTTGGATTGCAAGAGACCTTAATGACATCTGGTTCCAACGCCCCTCTGACATGGAAAGGGTCACTTTCCACTAAACAGGATAGTCCAGTAGGATCAATCTTTGGGACAGTGACAGTTCTACGTGGTGCTGAGTGACAGGGCTCAGCCTAGAAAGCAAAGGATCCTGCTTGGATCTATGAGAACCCATTGAGCTGCCTTTATAAATGACTGATGTGAAATCATGGGGCTCTGTGATTTTGTGCCCACAGGGAGCAGAGTCACCCACTGGGGTGGCTCTTTGGAGCTGCAGCTGGCTGGTCAGAAGCTGCTCCAGCTGACTGGGAGAGATGAAGCCTCTCACTGAAATGCCTCTGCACTCTCTGGCTGCTTGTTAGGCAGCAAACCTGACCAACCATCAAAATTAAACTACTTCTTTAAAATCCATAATCCAATTTACAATATAATTTGCATTTAGTAAATGTTTGTTAATTGTTAATGAGATAACATTTGGTAAATATGAATTATTTAAGGCCTGACAAATATGATTTGATGGTTACTTGGCCAAATTTTCAAGGGAATAATTATACAGATAGTGAATTAGAGCAAGCTGCATGCTTCTGTCCATAGAAGCTGGCTAATCAGAGGGCTAACTAAACATTCTGTGGTGCAAATTTGACAGCACATGCTTTTGGCTATGCATGGATCCTTAGGCAAATTTAAAGTCTGCATGTGAAAGCAAATCACCCAGTGATTTAACAAATGTTTCTTAATCTCTATAATGAAATAATTCCATTTTAGCAATTTTTCACTCTAGCGGACTATATTTTGTTTTAGTTTTTTTCTGTTTTATTGTTATGGAAGAAATATATTCTCATTTATAAAGTATTTATTTTAGATTAATTAAATATCTTAATAAATCTAAATTAAAAGTACTTAAAGTATTTAAGGGCTACTAAAACAAACAAACAAAATCTCTGTGTAAAGGTATAACCCCAAATCAAGTTTATTTTGACCACAGTTTTGTTTGGATTTTCATCACCATTTTTGCATACTAATGCTTTTAATGGGCTTCAAGAGCATGTATCCAAAAGCTGAGGATCTCATTAATGAATCTTTTACATCTGCTAGCCCTTTGATTCCATCACTTGATGTTGAATAATGTATTAAACTTTTCCAGGCTCCTTCTGTTTGTTCACTGAGAGCTGCAATGATTTCTTCATGTTCATTTATTCTCCACATTTGAGTAAGGCCACATTACAACCATGATGCTGCTGTGGTTTAACAACAGAAAAATAATAATCAACAGATCAGAGAACTCGCCTAGTTTTACCTTTCCACAGAAGACAAGGAAAAAGCATCTAGCATCTGCCTATTGTCAGTGTCCATGTAAGGTATGCCTACATGGATGTGAAAATTCCAGCTACTATATATAGAGAGCTACTCTCTTATCTTCCACTAAGAAGTGTTAGTTCATTTCAAGGGAAGCAGAGTTGTCAGCAGTGGCACTTGGTGATCGGTGCTCATGTCCACTATTCTGTCTTTGTCATAATTTTCAGGTAAGCTTGCACCTCATCCTGTGTTTTGATCATGTAAGTATTGTAATGGAAATCAATTACAGGTGGAAAACTTCCTATTCTATTAATATTATGTTTTTCATTATGATTTAGAGTGCTAAGGAAGAGACCTGGATATCCCATTACTCCAGTGCAACAACAGAGATTGTAGATGAGCAATAAGTAAAGCTGTTGGGAATTAGAAGATAGGTAAGGTATGGCAGAGCAGCCACTTCCTCACTCAGTATATTCACTTGAAAAACATAGAGATAAGGGGCTCCCAGAAGTTAAGTTTTGCAAAGGAAGAGTGTGGCTGACATGCTTGTGAGGAGGAGAAGTGGATGTGATTTTTACTTAAGAAGTTGGGAAATGATCTGCTAAATGCTGTAGAGGAGAAAACATCTGGGATGGAAATTACCTAAACAGCCAGGTAGAGTTAGGACATGGAAGGTGGGACAGATAAAGCATGTTAGAGCAGACCTTTGAGTCCTGAGAACATAAATATCGTAATAAAATATTATGAGAAATATTCCACCCGAACCAGACCATATTTATAAGAGGAAAAAGGGCGTTTCTCTAGCCAGTTGATAATGACTATGACAATGTGAAAGGGAATTGGAACCTTTCTCCAGGCACTTAAAAACATCTATGACAATGTGTAGAGGAATTAATCTATTGTATAAACCCAACTAGAAGGTTTAGTGTAATCCCAGTAACACAAAAGTAGTTTGCATTCTGCAATCAAGAAAGGAAAAATGTACCCATGCACCCAGTATGTTCTTATATATCATGAACATGTTGAATGCTAAAGCAGAATCGAGGAGGACAGCTTGCATTCGCTTTTAAAAGCCTACTTTCATCAGGGCCTGCTCTTTCAAGTTTTATATCCATTCAGGATCCAGCATTATGAAAGAACAATATTTTTCAAATTCAGATCTGAGCAAAGTGGACACCAGAATAGGTAGCTACTACACTGCACTGCATTAGCACAGGTAATCAGGAATGATCATCCCCCTTCAAGGAGACAGAAAGACCACAATAAACTAGGCTAAAATGTGCTCTTGGGCCTGAAGAAGTTTTACAGCTCCAGAAACATTCATCACAGGTAACTCAAGGCTAATAACTGTGAAATTTCTAAAGGGAATATTTTGCTTCAACATTCAAATGACCTGAGGTTTAACAATGTTTCATTGCAGCTGAATTAAATGTCTTGCTATCTGGAGAAAGGATGTAAAACCCTCCCTTAACTCCTTCTGTGCCCTTTCTGTAGATGTGTGTTAATTCTGTTAGTTTAATGAGATAGACTTGTGGATGTGTAAATTTGCACAAAAAAGGGAAAAAACCCAAAAACCAATCTGTCCATAGTTACACACTTTTGTTGTGTTGTTTTTGGGGGTGTTTTGTTTTGTTTTGTTTTGTTTTGTTTTTAATGAAAATGTCCCCAAGCTTAAAAAAACGTACATCTCAGGGAACAGTCAGATGTAGGTCATTGCATAGTCCTGGGAACACATTTTCTAATTTTGTCATTAAAGTTATATGGAGCCATTTGGCTTATGTGTAGATTCTGGGGATGATTAAAATCTTTGGAGTGATTCTTCAGTGAGTTAAATTCAAAGGATTTCATCCAGGAAGATGAAATGAAGCTAAATGATTGTCTAAATAGCCATATTATTTGCCACAATAGCTCATCTAACTTAAGGGTACTATTACCAGAAGGATAACTAAGAGCAATTATTAATGATGGACATTTGGGGGGAAATTCACACACAAGACCCACTTGAAATAGGCTCATGTTTATCATTGCCTGTCTTTTCTATGCTTAATTAAATAGCATAAATACTTTAACAAGAGATGCAATATGATACTGAAATGAAGCAAGTGGCAGCACCTCAAATGTTCTGTTGAAGTTTCCAGCAGGCAAAAGACAAGAGGCAAAATGAAAACCAGCTACCATTTCTCATACAAGCATCACAAGTGAATTCTTGTGTGTTTATTTGTTTGTGGTTTTAATCAGACCTTGCCAATAAACCCTATTTCTCTTCTATCAGTTACCTTCCACTCGTGGAATTTTCCCTACAAAATCTGCAAGACTGAATAGAGACTATGATGCAAGCCTATCTATATGAATACAACAAAATATGACCTTAAGAAAGATATCCATCCTGGCCCTATTGCCTTTTGTACCCAAGAAGCCAATACCAGCCCAGTATACCTTTTCCACAATATTTGGCATCTTTCTTGGAGACACCAAAGTAGAATTTAAATTTGGACTATTGGAAGGACAAGGCATTTTTATCTGTGTGATTTTTGTAGCTATTGCATTCACTTTTCTCTTTTCCCATAACTTTACAATATCAAATAGTGCATTTCATGTTTCTTAATGAGGGCTTTGCATTAAGGCTGAAGTGCTTTGAACTCTGTATGCTTCCTTTCAGCACAGCATGGATCCTTGGCAGAAAGTCTACTGATCACTAGGAAGACCGAGACGAAAGAACATTAGGGCAAATTACGACATTTTTGTGGAAGCTACATTTTGTCTTCTACCACCAGTGAAGACTATATTTTATTTGCTGAGTGCATCAAGCTGTGCTGATAAAGTAATGTGATTGTGGATCTGCCTGCAGTTCGTTTTTCTACAAACGCCATTTCATTCGCAGGAGCTGCATGGAATAACATAGTCCAGGAAACCAAGGGCTTTAAGCGGCATGCATTAAAGTGGGGAGGAGAAAGTCAAGTCATTTGCCAAAGCTCAGAGCAAAGCAGTGGCAAATGTCTTGCTAGAGTTCAGGGATATTTTGCTGCAGACTTTTGTTGGTCATTTAAAAGCGCTTTGGTGGCTTCAGACCTTCAAGCAGATAAGGTTTATTGAAAGAGAAATCATCATGCAATAAAAGATATGACTGAAATCAAACCAAAGCAGTCATAGAAAAGGCACTAATTTGCAAGCACAACAAGAAGAAAGCATGAGTGCAAATCAGCCCTGCTTGAATATTACAGGGAGTTTTTCTTGAAATAATTCCAGTCTAATTCATGTGAGATGCTGTCCTGAGAGGTTTTTCCACTGCCTTCACTTCTCCACAGCACTATGCCAAATGGTGACCATGCTAACCCATTTCAGTTACCTTGCAGTTTCCCAAGGAATTGAACTGAGGGCACTCTTATGGTCTAGGGATTCAATTAACCTAATTATCTTAATTAAGTGGTTCTTTTACATCTAGAGCACAGGAAAGGGAACAGCATGTTTGCATCTATATTTAACCAGAAAATTTTGCTAATTTGAAAACTCTGCATTAACACACCACTGACACAATAAAAGTTACTGCCACCGGTCAGTCCTCAGAGACATCTTATGACTCCCATGGATCAGAGAGAGGGAGTTCAGATGTCTATCCCAGATGTAAAAAAACCCCAATGAACACCCAACCATTTAAATAAAACAGACAAGAGCAATTTCTTTTCCTGTAATCTACAGAAACATATGCTTCTGCAGGATGGAGAGTCTAACAGGATAGTGAATGACATCTTTCTATGGACAATGTGACTGGTATTTTAAACTTCTTTCCTTTTAGGGTGGTCATCTTACAGCTGTCTAATATTAAACCACATCCAGGGAATCTTGCCCAGCCATTTCCAATGGAGCCCCTGAGCAAGAATGGAAGGATTTTATTATTTGGCTCCCCAATGGGGAACTTTGTACCCAGAATGAGCTGAAAAACAATAAAAGTTTTTATTGTCACTGATGGAAAAAATTATAAAACAGACCAACTCTGGTTACCGTCATAGAACAAGAATGAGAGAATATACAGTATTTTTACTGTATTGGCAATATTTTCAGTTTCTGAGAACTTTTGGTGACCAGAAAACTGGGCTAGAGGGAATTCTAGGTCAGCTTAGAGAATTTAACCATGTGGACAGGGCATACAAATCCAAGTTATAGCTTCAGCTTACCATGTGGTAGAGTTGTACATCAGGTTTTCTTTTACATTCAGATGCATTTTAGCAAGAATCATTTTGTTTCACCTTTTTGACTCCTGATGTTACATTTTTTCACTCAGTGTCTCAGAAGATCAGATTCTTCTTGAAACTGGTTGACTAAATATTACAAAAACTAATGGTCTGTCAGAAAGTTTGAAGTAGAAATAGAAATTAAGATGATTGCAAAATCACACTTGCAGTAGACTGTAATATTTTTAAATTAACTCCTATTTTAACTGGGACTGGTGTTGGAGCTTTACAGAAGGTATGAATATCATTTACCATTAGCAGAGATTTGGCTGTATTATCAAGGGAAAAGGGTAAACCGCAACTCATTATGCTCTGAGATAAAGAACTGAAAGAGACTGAATAGAGGAATTTGAGACCAACCCAAAACAGATGTTGGAAATGTAGGGATAAAGTAAGAGGAGCCTTAACCCCAAAAATGTGCTGACCAATATACTAAAGGAAGGATAAAAAAATCAAACCAAAACAACACCCCTGTAGTGGTTGAAATGAAACTGTAGTGGGTTGATGGTGGCTGAGTGCCAGGCACCCACCAAAGCTGCTTATCACTGTACTCTGTGGCTGGACAGGGGAGAAAAAATATAATGAAGGATTCATGGGCTGAGATAAGGACTGGGAGAGATCACTTGCCAAATATTGTCACGGACAAAACAGGGTAAAATTAGAGATATTAATTGAATTGATTGCTAACAAAATAAGAGCAGAATAATGAGAAGTAAAACAAGACACTAAAAAACCACCTTCCCTCCACCCCCAGGGAACAGGGATTATGGTTAATTTATCACCCATTGTTTCCCCTGCTGCTCAGGGAGAGGAGTCGTTCCCCTACTGCACCATGGGGTCTTTCCCACAGGAGACAGTTCTCCATGAACTTCTTGGATATGAGTCCATCTCGCAGGCAACAGTTCTCCACCAACTGCTGCAATGTGAGTCCACCCCACAGTCCTCTCCAAACAGTCCTCCCCAAACAGCTGCAACTGAGTCACTCTTGCACGGGTTGCAGTCCTTCAAGGACAGGCTGCTCTAGCAGGGGCTCCTCTCTCCATGGGCCTCCCATGGTGTCACATCCTCCACTCAGGCATCCACCTGCTCCAGCATGTGTCTCCTCCATGGGCTGCAGGTGGATCTCTGCATCCCTGTGGATCTCCATGGGCTGCAGGAGGACAGCTGCTTCACAATGGTCTGCACCAGTGGCTCCACCATGGGCTGCAGAGGAATCCCAGTTCCTCCTCCTCCTTCTGCACTGACCTTGGTGTCTGCAGAGCTGTTCCTGTCACATGTTCACACCCCGCTCTTCTCTGGATGTAATTACAGCTGCACCATAAATTTTTTTCTTTCTTCTTACATAGGTTATCACAGAGGTGTTGCCACCATTTCTAATCGGCCCAGCCTTGATCAGCAGCACATCCCTTCTTTGGAGCTACCAAGGATTGGTTCTGCCCTGTAGCTCCCCTTGCTACCAAAGCTTGGCCATGCAAACCTAATACAGAAACATACACATGCCATTTAGGAAGACCTGGAAAACATCCTGAAATGGGAATAACCCTTAAGTGGCCTAATCTTGGCTCTAGTCTAAGATTTTTTAATCCTGGTTGCAGGATTCAGCCTGTCAAATTCTTGCAATGTATGCTAAAATGAACAGGGTGGGCTAAATGAAAAGTCTAATTATCTAAAACTGCATCATCACTGTGTTGCAAATTATTGCAGCATGGAAGGAATTCAGAATTTGAAACAGTTTACTTTTGTTTCATTTAAGTAGAAATGACTGTTAAAGGTCATTTAAAGGTGTAAGACAATTTTAAAAACACAAATACAAAGCAATAGCTTCTCTGCTGCCTGCCAGAAGATACAGAGACTTTGAAATACCTTTTAATTTAGAATATCTACTTATTTACCTGCCTGCTTTTAAGAGATGACAGAGAAACAAAAGAGAATGACTGCCCAAAGTATTCTGAAGATACAGCTTTCTCAGATTTATGCATCGACTGTCCTTCTTAGATGTGAGACTGCCACATGAGAGTGACAGGTGCTCAGAAGAATATACTTTTTCTGTTAGCATAAAGGGCTTGAAGAGCTCTATCTGTTTAGCTATCAAAAAGAAAACTGAGAGGTGATTTGATTATAGTGTATGAGTACCTCATGGGGAGAAAATACCAAAGGAGTCTTTTGTATAGCTGAGAAGAGACTTAGCAAGAATCAGTGATGGGAATAAACGGCTGAAAAATTCACATTGTTAATGACTTTATTTAGTGAAAGCAAAGGTATGTGGGAACTGAAACAAAGTCCTACCCAGACACTGGAATTTATTCTTCAAGTAAGAGAGTAGTTTTCTATACAGTGTGTTCTTTACCTGTCAGGCAGAATATAAGGGAAGTGGGGTGCAATGTAACAGCCACAGTACACAGGAAATTACTTCAAGCTTTAGAGGTGCTGTGTACAGCTGGGCTAAATCCTGCTTAAAATTTAAAATTTTAATGTTCTGTGTCTCTGAGCCTGAGCAAATTGTCCAAGACCTCCCCTTGGAGAGATGGCTCTTACATGCCACTGAGGAGCCTCATATCAGTCAGTACGTTTGTGTTAGTCCAGTTGCCACACTGGCTTGTCCTGATATTCGTACTGTGGTCAGCTTTAAACACGTCCTCCAAAAATATTTATGGATGACGCAGTTTTATCAGGGTCAGTTTAGCAGCTACCTTTTGTTCAGTGGTCTACAGCACATGCCTAGGGCATGGAACACCCCCAATCCAAGCCCAAGAAGATAGGTACTATGTTCACATCTTCTGAATGTGTCATAGTCATCACAAAACTGAGACTGAACCATAGACAAGGTCTGATGCCCTGAGGAAGATACAGACTGATTGTTTTGCCTTGGGTAGTGGGACAAATCACAGTTCCTCCTCTCCAGTGTGCTTCTGGCACTTGGGCCACTAAATTTTATAGGGAATCACAGAAAGACAGAACGGGTAAGTTTGGAAAGGACCACAGAATCACTTGAACAGTAAAGACATTCTTCCCCATGATCAGGTGGAACTTCCTGTGCATCAATTTCGTCCCATTGCCACTTGTTCTATTTCTTGGCACCACCAAGCAGATCCTGGCTCCCTCCACCCTCTTGACACCCTCCCTTCAGATCCTTATAGACATTGATAAAGTCACCTCTCAACACAGAAATGTGAAAACACTTCTGGGAACAGTGGCTTGGGATACCCCTCTGTTCCAGGCATGCTCATACAAATACCTACATGAGGCATGAAAACTCCATGTAGGACCCGTGTGAGGTTACATACTTTTTGAAAGTTATGCATGAGTTACTTCTGTTATGCAAAGCTTTCATTGCAGCACTGGAGTATGAGTCACACGTTTCACATTGCCCTTCACAGTAGTGCACAGTGCCTGACAGGGAAGAAAAAACTCTTCCCAGTCCTGCATTAGTTTTTATATGAAAGGGCTTTTTCTTGTGCAACTTAGAGGAAGAGAACATAATTGGTGGGTGTCATTATATCTTAGATTGTTACTGTTTTCTGCGACTGAAATGGTAACAGATTGTCAGACGCTGGGCATATGTGTGCTTCATGTTCTTTTCTATTCAGTTAATCAATAAAAATAATCATGAGAACAATTTCCATGTCAAAGACAGAATGTGTTGCCTTTTCACACTGAAATACATTGGGGGTGGGGGATGGCAGCTTAAAGCAGTAACTTTAAGATATGGAAAAACAGAAATAGATGTGTTCAGTCTTGGGTAAACTGACAAGAAAAAAGGGAGGAAATGAGAAGAATGAATCAAAACTGAGTCAGCTACCTTAACTGTTTTTTAAATGAGGTGTGCCTCATCCTGTACTGATAAGAATGTTGACCAAGCCTCCACTGCTACCAAATCCCACTATATCTACTGAAACGTGTGGCACTTGTTACCCCAAAATCACGTACACTTTCAGGGATACCCTGGCTAAAGGAAATAATATTTCTTAGGTTAATCAGACTCACAATAGCCAGACTGGCACATAATTTCTCTTTATCTCAATCATGGCCAAAAACCTGGGTGAAAAGACAGGTATCAGACTAGGAAACTGCATCTTTATAAATGAGATGGTTAAACATGTCTTCGTAACAGATCAAACATATGCATCTGATTGTAGTTGGACAATGGACAATGGACCACACTAATGCTGCTGGGGAGTACTTCCAGTAGTGTGGTGGTTCAGAGCCTGGCTGAAAGGGAAAACCTGAGGAAAAGTACAACAAAGGACAAATGAGAGGAGGACAGTTTGAGGATATTGAGGTTGCCAGTAGGAAAGACAAGCAAGGCCTTTTTCTTTTTTGTTTATGAGTTTGACAGAGGTAATGAGAAAACAAGTGGATATAATCCTCTCAGTTGCATGAGTGTGCCTTGGGATTTCTCTGTGTTATGATAGATAGGTATCTTGGTTTAACTCAGCCCACAGCTAAAGACCACCCAGCCATTTTCTCAAACCATCCCCAATGCTGGCATGGGAAGAAGAATCAGATAAAAGTAAAAAAAAAACCACACCAAAATTAATGGTTTGTGATAGAACAATTTAATAATTGAAACAATATAAAATTATATAAATAATGATTAAAAAATGAGGAGAGAGCGAGAGAGAGAGAGAAGGAGAAATAAAACCCAAGAACAAACCCAAGCAATTCACGATACAATTGCTCACCACCCAATGACCAATGCCTGCCCCGTTTCCAGCGATCCCCCAGCAATTGTCCCCTTCAGACCAACTTCCTCCAGTTTATATGCTGAGCTTGACATTCTAGGGTATGGAATATCCTTTTGGCCAGTTTGGGCCAGCTGTCCCAGATGTGCTCTCTTGTTGCGGTGGCTCAGCCCACTTCGTGGCTGGACAACATGCAGTGGGTGGATTTCCCCGTCTATGACTCCGACCCGGGGGGCGGGTCGGGGGAGTAGAGTCGCCACCATCTGGGTGTCGCCCCTGCGACATCTCCTCCCTTCTTTCCAGACCCTTCTTTTGTTCCCCATTTTCTATTAGTTGCCTGTCATGTTTATTCATTACCTTCATTGCATATGCAATCTGGTCTGGAAAGTTCTTTTCTCTTCGGTTGTTGATTGGTTTCTGTTTGTAAGTCCCTCCTTTGTATTCCCCTGATTTGTTATCTGTCATTCCCCATCAATTCCCTATTGGTTTGTACCCCTTGTTCCTCCCCTTTTTGGTACCCCTCAAAAGGAGGCTTGTGGCCACGCCTTTTGCCTTTTTCTTGTCTCTCGCCCTTCAACGAGTTCGCCTGTTACCTTGTTTCTCCCTCGCGGGACAATAAAGTTGGAACTTAGAGCACAAGAAAGAGGTCCCTCAGCCCTTTATCGCCTCTCAGTTGCTCGGCAACAGCGGTGCTGCAGCCTGCCTGCTTGTGGGTCTCCTGCAGGGAGCCAACAGCTGCTGACAGGGCAGGTGCTGTCTTCCCTTCGACCGGGACACCAGACCTTGTCGCCTGCCGTGGCCTCCGGGCGGCCAGTGGCCAAAGCGACACTCTCTCAAGGCAACTTGTGCAGCTCCTCACTGACAGAGCATGGGAAAATGAAAAGTCCTTGACCCAGGGTAAGCACTACTTGGCAACTACCAAAACATCAGTGTGCTGTCAACATTATTCTCACAGTGAATCCAAAACACAGCACTGCACCAGCTACTAGCAAGAAAATGAACTCTGTATCAGCTGAAACCAGGACAATAGGATCCAAGTTCAAGAGAAGGGCATGCTTTAGGTGTAATGAGCCAAGAATAATGTCAAGTCTCAGAAAATAAGTGGAAATTTTCCTCCAACAAATGCATATCTAAGAAACTGATTACAAAAAGCAAACACAGAAGTTAGTCTACTTTCTTTGGAGCAGATTCATTATGTA
This sequence comes from Gymnorhina tibicen, assembly GCA_013399875.1. Lineage (NCBI taxonomy): Eukaryota > Metazoa > Chordata > Aves > Passeriformes > Artamidae > Gymnorhina > Gymnorhina tibicen. Next base: position 1,603,396 of record VXAZ01003150.1, read on the forward strand.
AGTGCTTCTGAAAAGTAAGAAGCAGTTTTATATCAGTTTTTTACATTTCCCAGGGCAGACGTGCTGTCCACAAGAGGATCTCCTCCAGAAATTTATCAGAGTCCTAATCCTTTGGCACCACTCTCTCTGCCTATTGTAGGCATGGATGCCTACAATAAATGCATTAAAGTCTGAGACATGCCTAGATTTTGTGCCTTCTCGGCAGTGAGGAATAAACACAGGACACAAGCCATCTCCTCCTAAGTGGATTGCTGGAAAAGATCAGATGAATCATAAGCCAAAAGTGCTTATTTCTCTTTACTGACTGTAAAGGAAGTTGATGGTAGTGCAGGCTCATCCATATGCTGCAATGTGTGTCATTTTCTGTGAAAAGCTCTAACAATTTATTAATCACCCTCAAACTGTCAGTACTAGAATTAAGCAGAAAAAGGCTTTTGAGCACTCAGGTGCTCAGATATTTGCTTTCATTCTAACTTGGAAATGAACAACAAAATGTCTGAAATAACCTGTACAAGAGAATGAAGACTCCTCACAGACTCCTAAGGATCTGCATATCTGAGGATATGAATACAAAGGAGACTTCCAGACAGGCTACTGAAAGATCAAGGAGATAGAGGGCAAAGAAATAGTCTGATGATGCCCATGTTCTGATGGGAAAAAATCACAATAGAAATATTAGCTTTTGCTGTTTTGCCATGTTTCCCAGTGTTTTCCTCCCTTCAGAAGTAAACCAAAAAAACCTTTCTAGTTTTGTGATGCACCTGAATTGATTCTTTTACACCAAAACAATAACCTTCCCTCTCTGGAGGACTGAAAGACAGAGGGACTGGCAGATATTATACATATGTAATTTGGGAGGCAAACTATTAATTTACTAATGATGGGCTGATGATGCTTCAGCTTACCCTCTCTTGGGAAGCGGTTTTGGGGTCCTATCATACCCAGTACTAAGACCACGCTGTCTTACAGATTGAAGGCAATTGTGAACTTTAATTAAGCTCTGAGCCTTATTTCACCATGATTGAACAACTAAAACTGGGGAGGGAACGGAAGAGAAGATGGATAGCAGTGGCAATAATTAAGAAGGAAAAGTGGAAGTCATGGCAAGACAGCACTAAAAGCCAGCAAGAAGTGGCTTTAGCAGATATGTATATGATATAATTTCAAGCCCCTGGAAAAGTCCAAGTTCCCCCTGTGAAGGATTTTTCCCCACAAGTGGCTCAGCTGACAGAAGCAGGATGCCCTTTGGTCAAGCTTCTCATCTCTGTATCCAAACACTTCCTCAGGCAGCCACGATGGTTCAGTCAATGCTGTTGGTAACGCAGCTTGTTCATCATTGGAGTAAGATAAACAAGGGTGAGAGGAAAAGGCATAACCTGACAAAGAAACAAATCTCATCATTCCTGGGTATTTCTCAGGACCATCTGGCTGCCACGCAGAGCTGGAAAGGGTATAAACTCATTTGTTGGGAAGAGCATGTACTCAGCTTCAGCAGAGCATGACACAGCAGTCATCTCTCCACAGGGGTCAAAGAGAGACACTCAGCTTGGCCTGCCTCTGGGCCCAATATCAAATAATGGGCAACAACAGAAACAGGAAAATATTTCATCCTAAAGTACATACAGTAGGACAAAGACTTTAGGAACATTATCTCCTCCACCCTGACTTTTTTTAAAGTGAAATACTTAGCTAATAAAATTGTCTGCATTTTTCCTACAAGTGAAGCAGTTAATGTAAAATTACTTAACTACTAGCAAGAATTTTTTGTCTCTTTGAATTCGAAGGAAAAAGTGCAATCACACCATTATTAACTGTAATTATATTAAAAAAATTTGAATCTAGTCAGGGTTCTTTTTCTAAGGTTCTCAGCTAAAGCAGATTTCACCCCAGAAGACAGCAAAGCTCTGGGCACTCAGTGAATTGACAACAGAGGCAATATACATAAAACTTCAGTATCCTTAAAGACTCTAAAAACTTTTCATAGTTGGACTTTTTATTCCTATTGTTAGCCTTGATCAATTTTCGTTTGAAAAGGTACTTGTAAGGCCCTCTTGAGACTCAAACCCCAATGTAATTATACTACAATAATCCTCAATACATATATTCAAACTGAATGGAAACTCCCTAATCAAAGAATGATAATGCAGTTATCTCCTCAGGTTTTTTGTCTAAACACATTGATCACCCTAATTATAATTTACAGGGGAAGGAAACAGAAATGAAAGTTTTGCATTCTCCCCCAAAAAGCAACACCACCAACAAAAACCGCAAACCAACAAAAACCAAATCCAAACAACTGAAAAAACCCAAACAAAAAAGCAAGCCCAGACAAATAAAAAAACCCCTGAGAACAATGAAAAATAAGTTCCCAGTACACAAAGCAGATTGCAGGCATAGGATACAACCTGTTCTTTTGTGCCTTGGCATCAATGGACTTGTACTGACAGGGAGCATTAAGGTGGAAGATCAGCTCCAAACCATTTAGCACTCCTTGACAGTTCAAACCAATGAGATACAAGCTGCATAGCAAAAGACATGGGTGGAAGAAATTGTGGAATATTTTCTGCAACTATAAGCTGAAGAATAGGTCTACAGAGGGGGTCTGGCTGTAGCCTTGAGCTCCCATAAGTGGGTTTTGGAAAATAATAACGCCTGTTCTCATTCCTGCCATTCTGAACCTTCCAGATCCTTCCTGATATCTGTAACAGTGTCAGAGTTGATGACCTCCCTGTTGGCAGAGAAAAGTGATGTAGGACAGGTACGCATATCATTGGATTAAGAGAAAGTTAGAAGTATCCAAATTATGTGTATTGCTCCATCTGTGGGAGAAAAACTCCCTAGTATATTCAGAGGGAGTTTAAAAGAAATATTAAAGTCTGTCCACTCCTTCTGGACAGCCAGCATGAACACCAAGATCCCCTGAAACCCTTCAACACCTGCACTGAGTCACATAGGTTGATGGTCATCACCAACACGTGGAAAAGAATGTGACTGAGAACCTATAACCCTTATAAAAATGAGTATAGTTTTGCAGGAACCACCATTCAGGTATGAGAGAAGTAATTTTGCCCTGTCCTTCAGGTAAATGTTCCATTAAAGGCTTTCTTTTAAGACTGTTATTTGAGCACTCCTAAAATAGAGAAGCTTAATCCTGTGATGAACAGAGTTGGATGAAATGATCCTTATGGGTCAACTTGAGATATTCTACCATTCCATTAAAAAAAATCAGCACCATTGCTTACTTTTGCATAGAAAACAGGTGGAAATGAAAAGTTTCATCAGAACTCAGCAGACCACACTCAACTCTCCTGACCCCAGGGAAGAATATAGATTTGTACTACTAATCATAACTCTTGCTTATGTTTTGATTATATGACATCCTGTGGGAGCTGAGTCACTGAAAACTGGATCTTACTTCTCCTGAAAATGTTATCAACTTTACAGTGGACTGCTGCTAAATTTTGCAGGTTTGCGGTGAAAATTGATATTTGGGAGCAAAGGAGCAAAATGAGTTAATATGTGCCAGAAATATGAAAGCAGTATGACAGCGTTTGGAAGCCTACCAGAGGGAAGAAAGCAGGTCTACTCATAAATAAGGAAGACATGAAATTAATAATGTTTCAGAAGTGACTGAGATAACTTACAGTGGTATCAAGCCTGTCATCAGTAAAAATATACATCAAAAAAGGTTGAAATATTAGGTACAGAGAAAATTTAGTCAAATATATTTGGAAATCTGAATGCATACAATCCAGCTGGTCTTGATCATATCTTAGGGCAATCAGCTCCCAGAGTTATATAAGCTGTAGGCTTCACCTGCTCTTTAAAGTTACAGCAATAAAATTGATGATGTGGACCCATAATTGAGCATGATTGAATTACTGCAGGTAGGCAAGTTACTTCATGCCAGCTGAGCCATAGTGACTGCTCTGTGTGCTCTCCACTAAGTAATGTCTATTACTTACACTAGCAGTATAAAACCAATTTACAGAAACTAAAGCTAAAAAGCAGGGCCCCTTTTTCCAGTTAAAGAGTGGTATATTTCACTCTGACTTAAGTAGATTCAAAATTTGTCTCAAGTAAACTATAAGTTGAGAGGTATAAATAGGTGGGGTAAAACTAAGATAAAAGTAAATTACTTAAGAAGTTAATAAAAATAAATACTCTTGTGACCTTCAGACTAGGAAGGAATACTCTTTCGAAATGCTCTGTGAAAAAGAACCTTTTAAGAATTAAGGGCAGGGAAAAAGAATCATGTAAAAAACAGCTCACAGGGCTGGATTTTTCCACTATTATTTCATGAGTGGATCCTAATTTTTTAATCTATCTTCTTGCTTTTCTTTCATCAAATTGTGGAATAAAACATTTTGAAAATCAGTGAATTAATCAAAATAAGGCTCCAGTTATCTGCAAGCTAGACAATACATGAACTGCTGATGAACAAACACTGGCCAGAAGATTTGCTTTTCTAGAAGAGTTAAAATTAAGCAATTCAACAGATATTTGTAAATTTACTCAAGTACTAAGCCATCCCATTTCACAAGGTCTTATCTGGAAAAAAATTTAAAATTACCCTGGATAGAAGATACCTTCTGTATCAAAAGCCTGGAAAAAAGCTTTGAATGCCAGAATAAGTTTCAGAAGCATTGTATTTGTATATTACTGACATTGGAGAACTTTCTCTTAAACTGAGCACCTCGTTAATGAGAAAGTAAACAGCACATTCTTGAAAGCATGCAGGTCATACTGCACAGAAATTTGTATTAGAGTAACCCAATCAAGCACCAGCTTAGTACCATAAATACAGGTAGAGAGAGAATAAAATAGATTTAGAGAGATTTAAAAACCAGATTCAACTGAATACTACCCCTACTAATCTAACATATGTTCAGGATGAAAAGAAGAAAAAAATGAGAGGCAACAATGCTGAAAGGTACAGAAAGATGGCAGAAAACTGCATGCATGGATTTGAAATGTGTTATGGTAGCTGAAAATACTTGTGCAAATTGATGCTGTGTATCCAAGTGCATGGTGCACAGCACACTATGTCTGGCTCTGTATTCTCAAACAGTGTCTTTAAGCTAGGATGCTCAGCTCATGAATTCTAAGAGGAGAAGGATGCCAGCAAGTTTTAGGAAACAGAAAAAAGATTATGAGACTGAAGGATATAGGAACATTTGAGGCATCTCATTTAATGAAGAAATGAAAAACCAGAAATGAACAGAAGGAAAGAAAGGCAGTAAGTGGCAGCTGCTTGAAGGAAGGAGAAGCCTAAAGAAGGTAAATGGGGCTAAGAAATGGAAAAAATAGATTAGACATTAGGGATGTAAAATGGTAAATGAGATTCCTTCTTTTTTTTTTTTTTTTGTTACCTTCTGAAATAATCTGCAGATAATCAAAGTTCTTTGACTTGTTATTTTCCTGGAGGCCAAAGTCATCATCATTGAGTCTTTAGTATGAACCACATACTGGCAGCGAGCAGGTTAATGGGATCTAACAAATCTTCATTTTTCCATTAATTTTACCAGAGGTTTTTCTCATTCTGTACGAAAGTTTCCTCAGAGGTCCAGTTATGAGATATATAAAGTTAAAAAGCTGCTCATATTTTTTCTGGATAACCACGGTTCTGTGAATATATGCTGCCTGATCCATAAGCTTTTCCCTTATTGGGGAGTGATGTTTCCAACTGGTTGCATATAAAGCAGGTCCTGTCCTTTCTTTTTCTTTCCAGCAGGTTTAGAATGAATAAATTTTCCAAATCCACATTTCATTACCTTCTTCTTCTTCAGCAGTTCTTTCAGCATCTCAAATCACCATTTCTTGTGCCTATTGCAGAGACAGGAGTTTCTCCATAGTAATGTTTGTGTAACTAAGATCAATTTTCTCCTTTCCTAGTTTTCTCCAAACCCAAGCAATCTATCCAAAATTTCACACATACATTTTTCTAGTAGACCATACCCCCAAAAAAGTAATTGAGAAAGTCAGCCAGCTTATTTATTAGGAGCTGTACTTTCAAAAAAAATCAGGAGGACTGCAGTCTTTGAAAAAAATGTTTTGAAAGATGAGTGCATCTCCAAAATTACAATATATAAGCCCAGAGTCTGCTAGATTCAGCAAAATCTAGGCAAGATCTGGTGTCTCTGGCTGAGCCAAAACAGCTGAGAAGTCTTTTTTCAGACTTGAATAGTCCAGATTTTTATGAAGGTGTCTCCAGTGAAAACAGGTTAGGAATGACATCACTGTGTGCTGTGGCTCTCAGAAGGGATGTGCAGTTGTGAAGGTAAAGGGCAGGTCCCCCACAGCAGACCAGCCTGAAATCCACAGACTTTTCAGATGCCATGTTTTAGAATTTCTCATTGCAAAAATGAAACAATTTTCAAGGTTTCTCATACAATAACATAACATTTTGAAATTGTTCCGGTTTCCCTTAATTCAAGGTCTTTTTACTACTGTCTCTATATTACTCAAATTGCTGGATTTTTTTCTTAATTTATAACTATTGAGGAGAGCTGTTTGGTTTTGGTTTTTTGTCCTAGATCTAGAGATCTTATCTAGTCAGTAGTGAGTAGCTTGACTCACTACTGATTGAGTATGCTTTTTATTTCACCAGCTATAGGGGTGGGCATCAGCACCACATCACAATACCTACATGTATGTCAGCAGTGCCAGTGTGCACCCTGCAGAACTCCAGACACTGCCCTCCTGGGGTGTCTGGTGCCATTTGAAGTCCCCCAGGGTGCCTGAACAATCTGCACAGGTCAGGCAGTGAGGACACAATACCCAGGGGAGAGCTGGGCTGTTGTGGAGTAGCAGGCTGTGTCTGCAACTGGGAGGCCCCAGTGGACTTGATGATCCTGGAGCTCTTTTCAACCTTACTGATCCTATGATATTATGATCCCAAGTGACCATTACTGCTGCATTTAGACAGTAGGATTGCTCTCCAGGCTCTGTAGCCAGCACTGAATCCTTTGGAAGCTTGGACATTTGGTGCACATATAGAAACTTAAATTTAGGTGTCTTAATCTGGAAATTAATGCCACCTAAAGGGCAGGATCTTGATGCTTAAATTTAGGCACCTAGTGCCATGTAAGCTATTCTGGCATATCTAAGAACCCTCATGGGGCAAGCAGGTATAACAAAAGATACATAGGTAGCTCAGACCACAGTGGAAACACAGCTGAAGGTCAAGTGGGATCCCTAAAATGTCTTGCATGGCAGTAGACATCTAAATTTAGTCAGCTGAATCCACCCTGGATATCTATGATAACTGAATAATTTTTTAAAATCTTCTTTTCTACTGAAAAAAAAAACAACCAAAAAACCAACCAAACAAAAAAACCCCAAATGTATCAGACACCTAGGATTCACTTCTGTAATCCAATGCAATCTGAGATGACAAGTGGCTGTCCTACCTGTGCTGCCACTCCAGGTGGAAACAGATCTCCATGAGGATGTCTTAGATACCCTTGCATCTCTCAGATGACAAAGAATGCTTATATCATTTACTGAATTAGGCCATCATGGAGTGCTTTTCTTCTTGTCCTAAGCTTGAGGTCTAAAACAAAGTAGACAAAATACACTTCAACAGTGCCTAGTTTCTCTAACTTGACTATGAGGGGATTTTTTGTATAATTTAGCCATATAACACCTGAAATGAATTCCATGTAGGGTGTCAGACTATTCTTAAATAACTGTTTCTTCTAAAGATTAAAGCAATGTTTTGGCAGGTTTTTTTAGCTACAATGTTCTCCAGGTCAGAGTTTGAAATGTGAACTGTAAAATGCATGAAAAATGCAAGATCAAGGACACTAGAAAATTATATAAAAATATACAAGTCAAAATATCTCTGTGTCATAACATTAACATTTAGAATTTCGAAATCTGTAAACTTTCCAAAATAAAAATGTCAAGACATTTTCTTTTTTAATTTCTCCACAGTAACTTTTGCAAAATTATTATCGGGAAATGTTTTGAAAATGGATTTTTGACAGCTCCAGATTTTGAAGAAAATCAGACTAAGATAATAAATGCAAAAGAACTACCAATATGGCATTCCCATCAGCTCCCCAGTATCGTGCTGCATAGCTCTTTCTACAGGCTACAGAGTAATTGAGACTCAGTCACCATGGTTGGTAGGTGGGTGGCTATTACAGATTTCACCAGTTCTCAGCTTTCTTTTAATGAACATGAGCATTAGTTTTGATATCTCATGACATATCTCCTGCTTATGGGTACATCAGGGAAATCAAAAATTAGTGTAACTATCAGTAGAAATTTTAGAGGAGATGATCATGATGGGGAAACACAAATAACAGGGTAGTAAAGAAGAAAGTACCAGTGACATTTCCAGAGGTGTTTAATTATTGGCCTAATAATGTGCTCACTGGAGGAAGTAGTAAATATCCTACTTGTTTAAAGAGCCCGAGTGTTACGCATTTTGGAAAAACCTTAACCTACTGGGGAGAGATGGAAAGAATATGAAAGGGCCTAAGTATGAACTCATTTGACTTCAGAGGCTGAGGGAATGGATTTATATCTGAAGGCTGTTCCAAGGCTTCTTTACACAGGAAAAACGCAGGTGAAAGAAGATGGAAATTTCTTTCAAGACTTCCCTATGTGGGAAACACACATGTAAAAGAAGATGGAAATTTCTTCTCCACGCAAATTTCCATTTGAGTTATGATGGCTTAGATCTGAAGAGTCACTACAGCTTGGAACCAATGGTAGAATTAGGGTGCAGTGTTTGAAGTGCCTTGCAGTGCAGTAAAGGAGCACTTCTTGTGCAGGCAATGGACCGCAGAAGGTGTGTGTTCCCACAGATATATTGGTGGGTTAGGAATTCATTGCAGAGGACACTGCAAAGCAGTGCTTCAGCTCCACCTTCCTCATTGGCTCCATCTGTCTCCCCAATCCAGCAATGCATCTCTGCAGAGGACTGGCAGATCTCCTTCAAGGCTGTTATGGCAGGAGCTAGATATGTATCAGTGCAATGGGCTTTTTGTTTCAGTTTCTTTTAAAAAGCTCCAAAGATGGCTGATGTGTAGACGGGACTTCATGTTTTTTATTTTCTTTCTCTGCAAAGAAAGCTTATGCGTTCTTACCTCTTGCTGAGCCACACTTGTATTCTCAAATTGCCTGTGCTGACATTTTTCCTGTGCCAGTAATGACATCCAGCTTCTCGCTCCTTAACCTCTTTCCACTGAGACTACCAATACAGCCATCCAGATTTATCTGTTCATTTCTCCCCTCTTACTCAAGATAACAATTATTTGTACCGGAAAAAATTGTGTTTTTGGAATGTATTTTAACATATCAGATGAAACAAGGACTGGAGACTTCCAGATTTGAGCTCAACTGTAAAATTCACCAAGCAGAAGCAGAATGAGACCCTGAAGCCCAAAGGTAATAGGACAAGAATAAGCTAAAGAGAGGAGTGCCCATTAATTATTAAGCCTTCATTTCCTCTCTCACCACAATAGTATTAAAAACTAGTACAGACGTGTAAATTAAAAATAAATACTCTGTAGTTCAAGGCATTCATTTAACCTTGATACTGAGGACTCTCTCTAGGGATACAGGCTGGGGTTTTTTTTAATTACAGGCTGCTAACTCAGTGGATGCTCAATATAAATTAGAACCATCTTTTTGCAAAAACACACAGATGACGTTCCCAGAACACCGTTTTCTGAGTGGTGACACCTCTGCCACCTTTAGGATGTTCGCTCAGCCAGAGTGGAGCTTGGCACCCAACGTTGTCCCTCTGACTATATGGCAGGGAATGGGACTGCTGTGCCTCAGGGGGTGATGGATCTTCTTGTTTCTGTGCCAACCCTGTCTTTTGTATGCATGAGGATGGAGATGGGAAAACCAGTAAGAATCCCTGTCCAAATGATGTGCAAACATCTTCATCAAAATACCACTTTTACACCCATCAGAGGCAGTTGACAGTGGCAGCAAATCAGTCCAACTGCTAGCTCAGAAGGAAAAACAACAATTAAAAATAGAATTTTCAGGTGAGGCCAGAAATATTTCCTTCCTATGTAGGCTGTGAGGTTAAAAAATGGCACATAAATATATTTAGCTCAGTAAGAATTCATACCCTTCTGCCTGCGCCCTTGTTTCTCACTGTTAGTAATTGTGGCAATCCCTACTCTCCACTTATCAACAAGAGACTGAGACAATGCCCATATTGAGTATTATTTTAGAAAATTCATGAGAAGTTGTGACTGAGGTGGGAACTGAACTATATCTTAAGCTGTGTGTTAGTGCTTAGTCCTTCAAACTAAAAGGCTGCAGAGATTTTGTTAGGCAACTCTCCCACAGCTAAGCACTCATTTCTCTTCTGCATTATAGGATCATCCTCTACACTTGACTGTTCTGGAGATATGCTGAGAAAGTCTATCACAGCATATTAACCCACTAAATATAACATTCTATTGCCTGGAACAGAGTGTAGGCTTCCTGGTAACTAACAACAATGGTCCTAATCACTTATCATGCTTTGTCTGGACTTTGTTTGGCCTTCCTGGAAATTTATTTTAGCTAATACCAGCAATTCTCAGGATAACTTACTTTGATTTGGCTTTTGCTTAGCATGGTACAGATCCCTGATATAACATTTTATGCTATATGTATACTTATAATATCATCTACTAATAGGAATAACAAATAGTTCTTTCATGCAGAATGACTTTTGAGCCCAGAAAGAAATATGGCTTGGAGAATTATAGGCTTGGGAACAGAGGAGACAACCTTGAAAACACAGGCAAAGGATGTGTTCCCAGGGCTATAAGTAGCTCACCAGTACTCAGTTACTAGTCATCAGAGGAGTGCAACCCTGAGAGGTGGGTGACATGGTTTTAGAAGTGACTTCTATCTGACACTGTAAATTGTGGTATGATGGGTACTAAAGAAGTGCTGCTATTTAAAATTTTTTGAATATATCATTTAATGCTATGTACTTTGAAGTATTTGTGTTAGTATCATCATAACTGTACTGATAATTCTTTGACTGGATTATTACGCTTATTTAGAATAACAATAAATTATTGTCTTTGCCTCTATAATGTGTTCATTTTTCCCATAAACAGACTTTAAGCATAACAAATTAGTGAGACTTCAAGCAAGATATTCTGTAACTTGGATGCAACAAGCTGTTAACAGTGTGTGTCCCAGAAGCTCTTGTGCACCTTTCAAACATTTAAGGAGTGCAGCCTCTTGTTGCCTTTCTGCTCATTTCACCACGGCAGGATGATGCAATTTGTCTGACATAAAGTTTGCAAGAGAGAAATTGAAAGTCTCAGAACCATAAGTACGAAGAAGGAGCAAGAGACTGGATGACTAACTACCTCATCCCACTTGCCACAGCCCTTAAATTAATATCTTTTGCAGGGTAGTAGAAATGTCACAGAGTTACAGATGATTGGTGAAGTCCTGCTGAGTCACCCTGATCTTGTAGTACCAGCAACCCCATCCTGAGCCTTGCTGTGCTCCTGCTAAAAGGTGCTGTTCAGCAAGCTGTGAGGCTCTGAAGGAGTAGGGCCACTGCAGTGAGTTAGCACTGACTGTGGAGCAGCCAGGGTCTTTACCTGGTCCAGTGCTGGGTAAATAAGCTTCTCAAGAGGCTGCCCAGGCCACTGTGCCGACCGGTTTACCTCTGTTGAGTCCACTGTGTGCTCAGTGCTATGAAGTGCACAACATCATGTACTGTGTCTGGCTGAATATGTTCCACAACACTCTGGGCATCATTTAGGAAGAGCATCCTGCTCTGGTCTGTTAGGTTGTTTGTAGGAGAGATAGTCTGACCCTGCTCTAAGGGAGCAGGAAGGGGAGTAGAAGGCCACAACTGCTGCAATTGTGAAGGGCCAAAGCCTTGCTAAAATTTGTGGCAAATTTATTTTATAAATCTGCAATCTTCATCTTATTACAACATATCACCTTATTCTTGTACACAAGATTGATGTGGGGGATGTGACGATGCTAAGCTCAGAGGCAGAATTTATTCCCTATGTGGTAACAGATGGTGTCTGATCCAGGGATCCTTGCCAGGAGTTCATCAGCTCTGTGTTTGGGTAGCTCAAGTCACTGTCTGCAGGATCAGCTTGTTGGCAGAGTGAAGAACAACATCATCCCCATGGCCTGCTGCACATTTCACATGCTGCTAGTGACTGAAGCAGCTGAAGGTAGGCCAGCTGCTCCACTGGATCCCACCTAGCCTTAGGCAAACTTGGGGGATTGCACAAGTGACAGCAGCCTCTGGGGAATGAAAGAACACTTAAGTGCAATGCAATACATGTTCCACAAACACCATGGAGTCTCTGCCTTGTCCACAATCTTGCTGTACTTTCCTTAATTTGTCTCCCCTTCCCCAGACATCTTTGCAGAGAACAAATTCCTCTCTTGATCATCCTGAGACCAACAGCAAAATGGCCAGTCTAATGTGTTTACAATAGTGGTCCCTAATCTCTTCCCTTAGCCTAAAGTAACTTCTTTTGTAAGAAACATTATCTTAGTGAAGAGGGCATACAGATAACTCTTATTCCATGCTAAGAGCTATCCATTTCTCTCCTTTCCAAACAGTAAACTCACCAGAGGGCTGTGGAAAGAGAGACACGTGATGCCACCCAGACCTCACTGGAACGAGACCTGTCATGGGAGACCTCCTCAGACTGAACTCCTGAAAACAGGTGAATCTTGCAGTTTGCTTCAGGGACAGGAGTATTCTCATTGAGGAACTGGACTAATAGTGGAAGATAATCTATTCAATTTTAGTCCAGTGCAAGCATGATGATAATATGAAGTATGAGAAAGCTACTATTCTTTCAAAAGGCAGCTAATTTGCAGAAGGATACGTCAATCAGCCAGGCCACAAGTAACAGCTAAGACACAGTAACAAGATATCTGTCCCACTGGAAGAAGAAAAAAGCTCAGAAAAAGATTTGGTTTGGCCAGGCTTTTCTTTTTAAATAGAAGCCCACCCCTTTTTCATAGGAGACTTCTGAGATTATTTCTTTACTTTGCTTGAGCTTTGAATAAAGTTCATTCTTGTAAGGACTAGCTTGGCTTTTGTGTTCACACACATAACTGATTGCCAGACAAGCTATCCTTGATTAGTGAGGCCAGCTCATATTAGTCATAGCCATCATCACAGTCAGCTGAGGCTGCTGCAGCACCATCTAGAATTCACCTAGAATATTCACTTAGAACAGCAACACTCCCGCACACCAACACTGGCATTTTGCAAGGGAAGCAAAGACACAGCCTCTGTATCTGGGATCCATGCTAGAACTAGCAGTGGCACAAAAGGCCTTTGTGTCCTGGACAGGTGTATCCATGGGACCAAATGCTATACATTCCTGAGTACAACACCTGATATATTTATTCACTAAACAATCACTGGAAATGTTGAGATAGTGTTATGTTAGATGTGGTTTTCAAGAGTTGTGAGAATGTCAGAATGTCATAGAAGGTCATGGAGGACAGTCCTGGATTAAGTGACAAAGGTTTTTCTAAAGACAGCAGACTTCAGTAAACTAGGAATGCTCATTAGGAAATTCAAATGACCTCAGAAACCAGGGACTAGAATGCTGAAGTTATTTAGGATTTATTTGGATCAAAGTTACAAAAACCAGTCAGGAATGTGCATGACAAGCAAGTTTCAGGCTTCCTTGCTTTAGTAATCTCTCCCTCCTTCCCAAGAGAGGTATTAGAAAGAAGCTGAGAGCTTGGGAGGAGTGAAAAAGGCTAGATCAGCTCAGGCTATGACTGCATTACTTGACTGGGAGCACTTCCAAGTTTCTTTGTCTGGGTATATGCTTCTGATGTATCCCAAATCCCATCCCTTCTTCTTCCTCCAAATGCACTCTGATTACTATGACAAGGCAACTTTTAAGAAATATCAGATCTGAATCACTGTAGGACCAGCATCCCTGAACAAACTTTAGGTAAGTCTGTACATGGCCAAAGAAAGCTGGAATCAGATAATATATTAATACAGCAGCAATTTGCCATGGTGGAGACAAGGTAGGTTTAACTTTTCATCTTAAAGCAAGAAATAGAAGATTATTCAGCTGTCAGATAGGGAAACCAAGAAGAGAAATGGACAATAATGAGTACATATACATGGAAAGAAGTTAGGACTGTTCTTGGTTTACCCTAGATAACACATGCCACAGTGGTGAGCAGGGGTGCAAGGCCAATGACTTTTGGAGACAGAGCAGCCAGAATGAGGACAGGAAAATGGAAGTCATGACAAGGAAACTGAAACACTGCTTACACTACAATAACAACAGTAGTACAAATATTTTTGAACAGATATATCATCTTGGCTAATAAGTAGTCTAACCATGCTTTCAGGACAGCAAACTCATCTTCTGTAGAGGGAAGTATGTAGCAGGATGTTCCCTGCCACAGGTGGGCTTATCTGTTCTAAGATATCAGCTGGTGCGATAGCTTAGGACATCTTCCCCCTCACATGAATCTGCTAATTGGTGAGATAACCCAAGCTGGACATCCATCCAGTAGTGAGTTATCTCTGGAACCATGGAGGTGGCATTCCCAGCTGACAATAAACATCTTGCCTTGAGAGCAGATTGAAGGGAGATAAGCCTTGAATTTCTGACTGACAGACACTACACTTTACAAAGTATAAAAGCTACACAAAACCGTTACAAAGCAGAAGTCTTCTGCACATTCCCTGGAAATGTGTGGAGAACTCTCCTCAAGGTTTGGGACACTGGTCTTTTGAGTTACTCTCTTGGGGGTTGACTGAAAGGAATCTGTGTACCCCATCATCAATTTGGTGGTAAATTACATTGACTGCTAATCTATAATATTTCTTTGCTAGCTATAATATAGGAACCTTTATGTTGTACACTGTTTTATGTAAGTCTACTAGCAGTTCTTAATTTTAACCTCTGTAGCAAGTAACTCTGTTTAACACCTTTTGTCTGTTAATCTTCTGTCTATTCAATAAATAACTTATTTTATAACAGACCTGATTTGCCATTTTTAAGAACTTGAGAGACAGGGCGGTTTAGGTGTGGGTCACCTGAACTGAAGCTGCTGTCAAAAATTTGAACCTAAGGCAGGGCTTGTCTAAGTCTTTCACTCGATCTGTAACAAAGTAAGGGCATTGGGAAGAGGTGCAGTGAAAGCACCACCTCTTTTGAACCCCAGCTGACCACCAGCACTGTCTTAAAATGCCCTCACATGGCACTTCCAAGACAAAGGTGGGACGAGGTTACTCCCACTTGGCTGCAGATGTGCTTATCCTGAAGGGAAACACTATCTTAGGAAGCTGTCTGAAGTCAGCAGAGACTGTGGTAGTACATAATCTATTGTTGAAACTGGGAAGAAAGTACTACAAACTGAAGCACAGTACCTGAACATTTGACATTGTCCCGGTTTGAGACAAATTTGGAGGAAACGTCTGAAATGAATGTGTCCTTTAATAGAAGGCAGATTTCAGCAGCCCCTCTCCCACCAGGTTTGGAAAGAAATTCCTCGGAGGAAAGTGAAAAAAACTATCTATTTAACAAGCAGGGTGCACGCAGGCACCAGAAAAGAATGAATAATGTTAAATAATAAAACCTTTCGCTGTGGAGAAGACCTGGGTAGATTCAGAGTTCTTTGTAGGTGTGGCTCTGCCCTCTCTGGGGCTGGGGTTTGGTGTGGGCCTCTCTGGGCCGCGGTGTGGGCCTCCCAGTGATGGTGATCCGGACCGGAGTAGAGCTGAAACAGTTCCAAGAAAAGCTCTTGCCTCAGCTAGCAGGCTAGCTAAAAAAGCAAAGAATATTAACTCTCCGTCTTTCTCCTGAGAAAAGGAGCCGAAAGCTGGGGAAAAGCAGGAAAGTTCTTTCCTCGTCTCTGCCACAGTGAGAACGCAGGGGAGTATATGTGTCCTTGAGCACAAAACCACTCTGAAGAATTCACTCAGTTTCTCTCCCTCCTCTCCTGGATCCAGTTTAAAGGCACAGAAACAGGATTAATGTCTGGCATAGAGCAGGCAACAGGGGATACAGCATCATAAAGTCACCCCAAGACAGGCATTCGAAGACTCAGGAATATATAGATATGAATTGACCATGAATAGGCAGAGGCTGGAGACTAAAAGATTTTTAGATATCAAAGCAGAAAAATTCCAAAGGAACCCTCCAAAATGATATAGGGCTAAGAAAAATAAATGCTCTAGATGATTTGCAGATGAGTCTTGGCTGGATTGTGAATGAGTCCATAAGGAAATCAACTAGGGAGAGGAAGAAAGATCATGCAGAATTTGCTAGTTTTTTTTCTTTATGTGCAGTTTTTTGTAGGCTCATCTTGGATGATATTCCTGCAAAGGAAACATACAATTTACAATTAGTCCTACTTTGACCTGGGCTGTGCTGCACAACAGCAAGAATAGTGCCAAGAACAGTTCTAGCTTGGGACTGGGAAACACTCAATGATGATACAAGAGTCAACTGACAGCCCAAGGAGTTTCCACAGATTTCCATTCCTTCTGGCTATATACTTTTGCGATTATTAGAGTTAGAATAGTACTTCCTTTCTCACGAGGTGTGAAAAATGGTGATACGCTTTGAAAAAAAACCCTTTTGGGGGGTTGTTATGTTAAAGCCACAGTGCTTCAAATCACATTGGCCTCACTGTGGAAAGTTAATTCTTTGCACTTGCACTGGTCTTTACAAGTTTGCTTCCTAGGTAGAGCCAGCCAAAGAGTTAGAAGGTAGGAGAATTTTCAGGCTTCTCTCACAATCCCCACTCTGTGGCTTCCTGGACCTGATCCATGGGCATGGTGAATTGAAGAAAGCCTAGGAAAGGAGAAGGAGAGTAGTAGTCTAAATTAGACGTTGGTCATGGAGAGTGGGATTGAAGTAGCCGACTTCCATAAACATTTGATAAGTACACTTGTGTATTTAAAAGAATTTCTTTTAGCTGCTGCTGTAGTCTGTGCTGGAGGGGCTAATGGGTTTGCTTAAGAGATGTCAGTATCAATAAAGATCTGAATAGTATTGTCATAAGTGACAGCTGTTCATCGGGTGATCCTTTATTGCACAAGACAGCATCTCTAGTGACCGTGTTCCTTCATATATGTGACTTTAGTTGCTTTCCAATGAATTATGCATGAGGTAGATATCCCAAAGTCCCCTTTGCAGACAGGCTAGAGAAATTTACTTTCATACTAGAGCCTTGTAATGAGCTCTCAGCTCACATCATCACCAAGATATTAATAGCGGCATTTACTTTCTCCTATTACAGGAGGCCCTCACCTATACGAAATATATATATAGTGTAAATCAGTTTATTTCAGTCATCTCCCATGTATTTTAAACTGAATTAAAGTGCTGTAGTGCATGTGAACATCCCCTTTTATTGTGAAAGACACCGTGTTTTGTTTTAGCCAGTCACAAAAAAAAAAGTCCATTTTTACCCTGCTGAAGAGTATGACACAAAGTATTCCACATGTTGGAAGCTAACCTGTGAAATAAGGATTATATTTTTAGGGGTAAAGCCACGGCATAATTGAATACATTGACAGTGTTATTACATAGCACCTCTGTGGCAGTAATGTCTTGCTTCTGCACTAATGTCTTGCAGCCAACAGAAAATAAACCCGAGGCTATTACTTGCTCTGAGCTACAATAGCTTTTGAAAACAACCAAATGACATCTCTGGGAATCCATCTCTACTTTCCTGTTGGTGTTAATGCATAGCATATGTATATTTTCTCAATCAATAGGCTTAGTACTCCTGACACCCTCACAAAAGTTTAGCACAAGTATGAGTCTTCCAACAGTGAGGTTTCCTGCTAAGTGTAATCCATTCTACTCATTGTCTAGAGTCCTAAGACATTTATTAGAGTCATGATTTTTAAAGACTTAACCCATCCTTTGGAATACATAACCCTATCCTTGCTGTGATTGTGTAAGAAACCTGAAAGGAACCCAATATTATTAATTGATTTTCATAAATTTGAAAGCAATTTCTGTATTTCTCTTTATGGTTTTGTCTTAGGAAGGTGCTTCTAAACATAAAAAAAAAAGACTCCAAATATCAAGAGGCTTTCCATGATAGAAAATGCCACAATTTCTATATGGCTATTCCACAGATTATTTCTGTTCTTTGGTGTAAATTTAGTTAATTATAAGGTCTACCAAGACCAGTTTCTTTTGTCTGCCACTGGAGTGGGGGAGCATAGTGGCTTGTGGTTTTCTGTCTAGTGGGAGTGCTAAATTGGGGAATACAATTCCTAAACCACAACAGCCACCACGCTTGAGCTTTATCTATATCATTGGTATGGAGACATCTGCAGTGAGAATTTCAGGAAAGCATAGAATGACCAGCTAGTTTGTGCTTTATATAAGAAATCAGAGGTTGTCCAACAACAGCAGAAGGTAGTTCTCAACAGTCAGAAATGTCCTTCTGGTGATATTTGACCTTCAGCCCCGCTCATGTGAAATCCCAGCAAAAAAGAGTAATATTTCTGCAAGAAAAGAGCTGTTATTTTTAGTAGTCTGATAAAATTCAGGCTTTATCATGAAGAAAGGTAGAATATGTCTTTTTTTTTTACACTTTGATATAGTTAGAAAAAGGACAGAGAAGTTTTCAGATACACCAATACTTTTCAGATTTGAAGCATAAATCCAAACGCCTTTGTTTTCCTCATGCTATAGTGGCATAAAGTGTTCTCTGTGTAACAGCAGGCAGGCTTGGAAAGGTCCATGAAAGGCTGGATGATTAATGTCCCTTCCCAAAGGGAAGTCCTACTGTACTGCTAAGAAGAAAACTGTCTCGATGTAGTGGCTTCAGCTACCCAGAGCAAGTCCTGTGTCAGGAGTGATTGAGAAGAGTGGAAAGCTTTATATTATTGAAAAAAAAAGAGGGGGTCTCTTAGAGTCAGTTCTGGATGACATTAAATGAAGGAAGACAACATCAAAGGGATGTCACTGGGGTTTGAGAAAAACATAAATGCAAGCTGAAATGCAGCAGTCGGTATAACCAACACACCAAGGAAAGACAACTTATTCCCACCTCTACTTTCTGCTAAAAGCAAAATTTTTCAAATCACTACTAGTTGATGCATTGGCTAATTATGAAGCATGGGTGTATTTTTGGTATCCCCTGGAAGGAGGAGCATGGAAGAAGAAATGTTAGCACTTTTCTACTATGACAAGGAGTTATGCATTTATTAAAAATGGATGTTAGTACTGGCACTGTTAGGTCACATTACCAGGACTTTATTGAGTGAGACTCTTGAAGTCAGCCAAAGTGAATGGGCAGCAGGCAGTGGGAGGTGGGCTGCCAACTTGGTTCTGCAGAGAACCAGTGCTTCCTATACTGGTCAAGTTGAGTTTTTTAATGCATAGCTGGAGCTATGAGACCAGAGCCTCTAGAGAGATGTAAGCTCACTGCTTATATGTATTTCATTCCTCTGAATATTTTCTACAGATGAAATAACATTAAGCAGGCTAACACCTGTAAATCATGCCATCTTTCATATTTTGGGGGATTAAGGCAGATATTCTGATGGTGAGTTGGCCTTGAAACTCTTCAGAGGTCTTTTTAACACACCCGATTTTCTTTTGTGACTTATCTCCCCACCACCTAACCCCAGCAGTCAGATTGGAATACCTTAAGATGGAATAGAGAAAAAATTTATTTCCTTGAGATTTTGCATTTATTTTACTGAATCTAAGGCCTAAAATAATTCATAGAAGGTGCTTTGCAAAACCTTTTTACTACAAGTATTTAATTTTATGATTCAGACTAAGCCATGCATATACATAAGACATATTTTGAAAAGAGACATTCAGAGAACCCTGAGAGATTCAGTATTCAGTAAGCATTCCTTTGGTAGAAAACAGCTAACAAAATTTGATGTAATCACATTTTAAAACTCATAGTTTATGGAAAGACTGACAAAAAATTACAGCTTTCTCTAAGGAGATTTTACAGTCAAAACTTAACCCTAACAAAAGTAACAGATTTTAATACCAATTTTTTCCTCCTTCCCTGTAATTTTTAAAGAAATCTGTTTCAGGTAGATTTTATAGGGTCTCAGTCCATCAAACAAATTATCAAGGTAACCATGACACTGAAGTCTGGAACTCAGAATGAAGAGAACCAATTAGCACCATATTTCAGTGTCCCAGGTCTAAATCCCATTCAGCATTTCATAGTATACGCAGCAAAATTGGCTCTTCAGTCAGTTGCCTGTATTCTTGTCCGCTCTCTGATTTTTTCAAAAATTGTTGCTGCTCCTCCAGAGATTCTAGCCATTCCTTGAATGCTATTTATCCATAGACTATAAATATAAATATAAATATAAATATAAATATAAATATAAATATAAATATANCTATGATTTAAATAACTATCTAACTGGAAACATGTCTTTTGAAACAGTGGAAAGGGATGATTGAATTGAATGCATTTATCTCACCTGCATGAAGAAGTAGATGCTTTTAAAATGCAGTCACTGGACCAGTTTGGTTGGTTGTTTCCTTTGAGTGACAGCTACGATAGTATTTTATAGGTGGATTTAAATCAAAGCTTAGACTATACAGAACTTTCCTTGAAACCAGGAATTGTACTTGTGCAGGACCTTAAACCATGGAAAGCACTTGTCCACCTGAAACCAAGGGGCCAATTTGCCTTTCAAAACATGCTCTTTCATGGATGCCATAGTGGCTTTAATGATGTGCTGACGTTACAAGCACCCCTGCATTTTAACTAACAACATTTTAAGAACACACATATATTTTAACTTCAAAAAGCTAACTTCAAGAGAGTTGTACAGTTCAAAGCAATCTATTTCATTTTATTCAGTAAAGCTAAGCTTCCAGAGTATAAAAGTTATATGGTGCAAACAGTGAGATATGAGTTTTCTGCTATTTCTTTAAAACACTACAGGCTCTCCTTAATAGCTAAGACACAATTCTTTCTGTACTTGCCACTGTTGATAGGGTAGAGATATTTGGTATTTTATGCTGCTCTGAAACAAACAAAAGAGAAAGCAAAGTTTTACTTGATGTATGGATTGCACTCTTGTATAAAATGCTTTCATATATTTGGTCATTTAAGGAAGCAGCAAACACCCACTTAAAATCAGCTGGTAACTGCTTTCTGCTGAGTGACTCACCCTGCAAAACTGTGGGCTTTATGGCTGAGATTTCAGCTTCTAATTTTTTTCTCAAGTTGCCCTCAGTGTTCAGAGGTGAGCCCAAGAAGTCTGGCTATATATATCATGAGTTGTTTGATGCTGCTTGTTTTTATGAGACAATGGATGACATTAAAGGTGTCATCCACATTGCTGTTGACGGCAGCAAACAGCTATTTTCTTCTAGTCATCTCTTCTCACTACCTTTTCCATCAGTCTCTCCACTAAGCAGTAATCCAGTTACCTTCAGCAACAGCAAAGGTGACAGTTCGCCAGCACAGATATGTTGGGACATGGATTGGCATAAGAGGGTTTCAATATTTCTGTACAGCAGAATCCTCTTTCTTTAGCCGCTGAAAGCATTTGCACCATTGCAATCAGATCTGAAGAAATTAAACCCATTAAATTATTTCAGAGTGACAGGAAGTGCTGTCCTTTTGTATTGAAAAGGTTTTGGCAGTGGGTGGGCTGCAGAGGTAGTTTCAGTGAAAAGACACCAGGAACTGCTCCATGTCACACAGGGCCAGTTCCAGACAGCTCCAAGACAGACTTGTCACTGCCCAAAGCTGAGCCCATCAGTGACCATGCAGGACCTCATGGCAGAGCAGGTGGAGATGCCTTGAGGAAAGCTGAAGCCCACAAAGAGGCCATGCTGGAACTGTAGCCCACAGAGAGAACTCCATGTATGAGCAGGTTTTCAGGCAGAACCTGTGAACCATGGGAGACCAGGGGCAGTTCCTGAAGGACTCCACCCCATTGAAAAGGACCCACACTAGACCAGTTCTTTTGAGAACTGCATCCTGTGGGAAGGGCCCATACGGGAGAAAGTTGTCAAGAACTGTATCATGTGGGAGCTACTCCATGTGGGAACAGGGGAACAGCGTGAGGAGGAAGGACTGGCATACACAAAGTGTTATGAACTGACCATAACCACAGTTCCCCATTCCTGTGGTCTGCTAAGGGGAGGAGAGGAAAGAGTCAGCAGTGAATTTGAGGCTGGGAAGAATTGGAGGTGTGGGGAAAGTGTTTCTAGATTTGGTTTTGCTTTGTTTCATTTCTCTCTGTCTTACTCTGTTGACAATTGGTAACAAACCAAATTAAAAATTTCCCCAAATCAAGTCTATTTGCCCATGATGGCAATTGGTGAGTGATATCCTTGTCCTTACCTCAACCCATGATTTTTTTCTTTTTTATTGTATTTTCTACCTCTGTCTTGGGAGAAGTGTGAGTGACAAAATGGCTAGAGGGGCAACTGTCACTCAGCTAACTTTAATCTACCACAGTCCTTTGAGGTGTAGAAATTATTAATGCTTAAAATTTTTAGATGTGGTTCTTGGGTAAAAATCGTCTTCTAACAACACCTGAATTCTCCCATGCTAGCACCCTTTGCTCATCATCCCAGCCACCTCCCCCACATTCTCATCTTTCTTCTTCAAACAGCCCACAAATACAGGGCAGCCAAAATAAATCTGTTCTTTCTTACAAAATTTTCATTCCACCTACTCTTCTTTTTACTTAAACCTCTTATCTTGAGGGCCTCAACTAATCTTCCCTATGGAATTACTCAGTAGGTCTTGAGAACAAAATAAAGCTCTGCTAGAGCTGGTGTGACCTTGCTTTAGTCCATGCCTCAGCACCTCTCAATTCCCCTACTTACTTGCAAAGTGGACCAGTGCAAACTCTTGCTCTGCTCTGAACCTTAGTTATGTATTTAAGGCAGTGTGAGAAAGAAAGCTATCTTAAGAGCACTGTTCAGACATTAGCTCAAGGATTCAGGGTTCCCCTTCTGTCCCTGTAATGCATTCCAGTGCTTGAAGGGAATTACTGCAATTTTGTCTTCAACTGTATTGTGATAACTTAATTCCCTTCTCATTATCTCCAGGTGGCATGATCCCTGCATTTGACTCAAGATGGCTAGAACTAGCCAGGTTCCAAGGAGCATGAAAAAAAACCCTTGAATTACAGGACTCTTTATAAACAAAATCAGATGTGCCTTTGTTTCCCAGATGTATATACAATAGGAAAGTCAGGTGGGAAAGTGTGGTGTTGTATTTCCCCATTCCTTTCCTTACTAAATTGCCTGCCCTCTCCACGTGGCTCTTCCTTTCCCCGCCCCTAGTCCTAACCACTCCCTCGGGTTTCTCCCATTGGTCCTGTTACTCCAACTCCGCCCTTGTACTGCCCCTATGCTCTGAGACCATTCGCCCATGTGCTCTCTCCGCCCCCCTCTTCCCCAGATAAGGGGCTCCAGGCCATGTGCTCCTTTTTCTCTGCCTTGGGGCAGCTGCTCCTCTCTGCCTCTAGGGATCAGCCTGCCACCAGCTCCCCTCTCTCTGCCTTGGGGCACCATGCCATGTGCTGGCTCTCTGCCTTTGGGAGCCACCACACGTGCTGGCTCTAGGCTTCTGGGGGTCACCATGGAATAAAGATCTTCTGAAGTCCCCATGTGGGGGGAGCCTTCTCGCCTCCTTTATCACCATTGTGTTGTGGTGCCTGCAGTCTAACCGGGACCGAGTGGGCCACCCAGGAAGGGCTACGGGAAATGGCATAGCTCTTCTCCCTAAGATGCGCTGTAGAGCTCTCTGGGAAGGCTGTGGCTTGCCATGCCATTGCAGGAACCCCCAAACAGCAACAGGAAAGAACTATCCCAGGAACTAGTATGGCTGAAAGTGAAGCAGCCAGCAGTAAATGTCACCCAGACATGTACAGGAACAAAGTGGGGGAGAGCAATGAGACATTCTGGAGCAGTAGAAGAAACACAATCTTAACAGTTAAGCATTTTAACGCCATCTGGGCTGGACTTTCTCCTCAGCACCTTATATTGAATCCTCCTTTTGTATACAAGTGGTAACTATTACCTTAAGAAGACTTGAATGAAATAATAACCAATTTAAAACTGTTCTACAGAGAGATGTAGTTTATGGATGCCTGCCATGCCAAGAAAATTTTAATAATGGAAAACCATCTGACAGATTGGGAGTGGAACACAGACATGCAAAGTGCTGCTTGACAAGAGATCAAAAACACTGTTCAACTTTAATCTAGCCTGGTGTGTATTCTGGCAAAAAATACCCTCAAACTTTCATACCTTAATCGCTGAGATCTGGAAATACATGTTTTCATAGCATGAAGGGATATACGCTGGAACTGCTTCTGCTAGAACTACTTGATCAACATCAGAGCAATGGAATTATTCAAATGTACTTTACATTTGCTGTGCAGAGACTCCTTGAGCACTTTCCTCCTCAGGGACGCAAAAATCTGTCTATGTTGCACTGAAACACATGATAGAAGGTTCTGTAAACACCCAAGCTGGCTTTACCAAATGCAGTCAAATATTGGTATTACCTTTCCAAATACTTTCTTTCAGTCCCAAGTCGACTTACAGCCTACTGTAATCCACAGATTGCAGAAGTCATCACTGCACTGCCAACTTTTCTATTATAAGCTAGACATGAATATGCTTAAATTATGCTGAGGTCACATCTTTGGCTGCAGCAAAACTTGCTGTAAAACAGCAATGACATACAATCAAGAAAGTCCCTTTCTTTGACACAGAACTGTCCAGCTGGGTGGATCCTGTCAGTTTTCAGGGTGTTTGGAATGAAGTCCAGTGACTGCATGCCTTGATCTTTAAGGCCTGCCTATCACAAGGAAATTTGCACAAGGAGAGCTACTTATAGTATTAGGGCAAGGCATAACTTTCATTCTGCAAAATGAGAGAGGAAACTGCCCTACTGCATGTCTGTTCTGCACCAACAGCAGTCAGGATTGTGAGGGGGAGCTGTTAAGACAAGGCTTTTCATTACAGTGCTCAAACCCATAGTTTTGATTTTAACTAAGAAGATCCAAAAGTGGTTTTGAAACTAAGGCTCAAATATGTTAAATTCAGGAGAGAGGATGTAAAGCTGATTTACCCTGTGTGTACAGATGATTTATTGGTGTGGATGGTCAGAAGGGTGTGAGAACTGATCCATGGAAAGAAAACCAGAGAGGGAAGATCAATTTGTTTATGAATATCAGTTTCAGAATTAATGAAGCCTGCTTTCCAGTGAGTGTATGTCTTATGGTTGATTGACTTTTTAATTAAATAATACCAAGGTTGCAACTTGAGCTCAACTCTTTAAAGACCCTAGTGAAACTACAGAGGATACACTGCCTTACTGGAGTCCCTCTTGCCTAGCAAGGTAAGGATTAAGACAATAGAACTCTCAACACTTTCCCAGCATAGTTGACCACTAAGTCAAGGAATAATCACCTTGCTCCAATTCCTTAGGAATAATAAGCTTAAAATAAGCTTAGGAATAAGCTTAAAAATGGTAATTAAAATAAGACAATACATTTCTGAGAAAACTCTTCTTACTATGGACATCCCTTGGTTTATGTGTAATGTCTCTTTCGATCACCCTTTGTCTTTTTTACTTTACACTGCAGGAACAACACTGTGTCTTCTGCTGGTCTGAAAAACAACCAGAATATTTTGGGTCCTAACACAATTAAAACAATGCTAATAATGCAACTGGATGGCTTCTAGACCAACACTTGTAGTCTGAGATCCTAGAACAGGTGGATGTCAGGTATAGATATTGACCAGAACTGTATTCAATTTACACCCCTATACATCCACAAGAAATCCATTACTATTTGCAGAAGTACTTCAGATGGCTTTAAATTTTCATCTGAATTGCTGAAGTCAGAATTTGACCCAGGCTGATAGATAATGTTAGATCAGGAATAAGACTGCAATAAATCATAAACCAGAGAGAGAAGGGAGTTTGGTCTCTCATCAGTGAATTTAAGGAAGTGTACTCTAAAGTAAGGGTCTTTGTATTATTCACTTCCCATTAGATTATTTTCCTCTTATATCTCCTCCCAATATCATGCTGGCATGTAATTTTCACCCACTTTTATCTGCTACATGTAGAGAGGTGTAGCGGGTTCAGTTCAAAACTGGGCGGAAACACCAATTTAGTGTAGTGGGTTTGTTCACATCTTTTACCTTCTGCGAGATAAGAATTAGGAGGAGTGCAAAGCAGGCTCCAAACTTTAAAGAATATAAAGAAGTTTATTAACAGAACTAAAAAAAAAGGAATAATAAGGGTCAGAATAAACTTTCAGAACTTCTTTCCCCCATCCTCCTCCCTCCTCCCATTTACAACATAAAGACACAAACTTGGGATTATTTCAGTCAGTTTATCACCTTTATAATAGTCTTTCATCAGTTCACTTAGGGAGAGGAGTCTCCTTTGCCATGCTATGGGCTTCTCCACAAGAAACAGTCTTCTTGTGGCTTCCAGTGTCACAGCACAACAGCCGCCTCGGGTGGTTTTCTGCTGGCATGTGAAAAGTCCCTTCCCTCGACTTACAGCTTTGCCCACAACAATTTTCGAGGGTTCAATCTTAGCTAATGGGGTACTGTTTTAAGGATGAGCTGTTCAAGAGCAAAGGTTCTCTTCATCTACCTCTGGGATGATCTTCATCTCTAGGAACAGAGGTTTTCTTCTTCCCTGGGAGCAAGGGTCTTCACTTCATCACTATCTCTCTCTGTTCGGGTTCCTCACTGGATCACAGCTACTTCAACATTTACTTATTTCAGTACAGGCATCTTTGATTGTGGCTAGTTTGAACGCTCCACCTCCTCTGCTTTCATGAAATTACAAAAGGGTTCTCTGATGTATCATAGTCCATCACCATAGCTTTACAAAAGAATTTCAGCTTTCAGGTTTTGAAGCATTTCCTCTGTCTCCTCTCTCTGGGCTTCAGCTCTTTCTTCTTCACTGACTTTGGTGTTAACTATCATGGTGTCTATTTATGTGCCTCTGCCTTTCCCTTTCCTCTGACCTGGGAGAGGATTGATGTCTGCAGGTTTCATTTCTTCTGAACTTACAGCGTTAAAGGGGTTAATCTTACCCGGGCTCTGCAGCTGGAATTTATCTGTCTCTGGTGATCACATGGTCTCTGCCGGGCAGCGGCCGGAGCTGGTTTCAGTGTAAAGTTCATTTCAGTGGCCGCACCGGAGAGGAGGCTGTCCCAGCCCTCACGGAGCCGTGGGCCGTGGCCCGGCCCCCGCCAGGCCCAGCCAGGCCCAGCCACGCCCGTCAGGCCGAGCGGGCCCTCCAGATACCTGTCCAAGGGCCGGAAGCAAGAGAGCGGTTCCCGGGCTTGTTCGTCTTGAAATGTGCTTTTTACAGAGGTGTGTCCAGATTCTTAAGTGGCTTAATAGAGTTGTCAATATTCAAATTAGCCAATTGATTAGTTCTATCAGGTCTGGAGGAAGTTACAACAGCCCCTTGCAAATAACATCACTTCCGTAGCTGGTGGAATTTTTTTTTCTTAACTGAAACTCCAAACTGTTCTAACCCATGACAAGAGGGGGATGGATCTTTCTCAGGCCTGTGCAGAACTGAAGCCACATATATTTAAGTCAGGAATCTGACAATATTCTCCTGATATAATGGTCTGCATTTTACAGCTTATTTAATCTGTGTGTAGAAGTGGGATAAACAGGTGAGTCACTTCAGATGCTGGCACCTGGACAGGCTTAATTGTGCGGCACATTCTCGCCCTGATTTCTCTTCCTTAAAATACGCAGGTGCCATTCATGCTTGCTCACGATGGAGATTTAATTTATTGTCCCCACCTTTCCTCTCTTCCCTGATGCTGTGGAACATTTGAAAGAAGTTTGGCTTAAATAAACAAAACACATAAAGTCAGATGGGAAGGAAGAATCTCTTTGTGAACTCCTCACAGTTGTAGTAACCACCTTCTTCCTTTTGCAGAGTCACGGGACTGGAGGGCAGAGAGATGGGAACTTTCTCTTTTATTGATGTATTTGCATCTCATTGGCATTTTTAGGGACCATGTTTGATAGTCTTGAATATTGATCACTGGCCACATTAAGTTGCCTTTTTTATATCCCTTGCTCTTACTCGTGTGTGCTCTCATTTTAAGATGAAGAGACAGCAGTCCAGAGAAAAACCCATTCAAAGAGAACATGAGGTGGAAGCAAGGGAGTGATGCTTACTTGGTGGTCATCATATTTATTCACCCTGTTCAATATAGTTTACAAAACATGCAGCAGACAAAAAGAAAGAAGCACAATAGCAAGAAGTAACTGCCAGTTTGATTTCTATTCAATACTATAAATACAGGGAGGGAAAAAATATCCACATTTGCATTTAATTCCTTTAGCTAATTCAGCTGACTAAAAGTGCATAAATCTGCTTGCTCTCCTTGGCTTCCTCAGTTTTGCATCAGTGACCCTTCACTTCACCTTGAATTTCCCGGCAGTGTAATCAAGAATTACTAGTAATTATTCTAGAAAGTGCTTTATGGATCTCTATTGCATCCTTCATGTTTCCCTGCTACTCATCTTTCATGGGGAACTGTCTTGTGTGTTCTGGAGACAGAC
Organism: Gymnorhina tibicen; assembly: GCA_013399875.1. Classification (NCBI taxonomy): domain Eukaryota; kingdom Metazoa; phylum Chordata; class Aves; order Passeriformes; family Artamidae; genus Gymnorhina; species Gymnorhina tibicen. Next base: position 1,631,967 of record VXAZ01003150.1, read on the forward strand.
TTCCTTGTTTCACCACACACACCTCTGCAAGAGTGGAAAAATCTCTTTGCTGAAAGATGATGAAAATCTGATTGTACAGACATATCCAAGTATCATGGCAACTTTCCCCACTGTCAAAGGAGACTTATGATTATTGAAAATATGGAGGTTTATAGGATTCTCATTTTATACTTGGTATTGAAAAATACTCAGCCTATTTTGGGAACTGGTTGAATCGAAACAAATTAATGAAGATGTCTTACAAAAGACAAGACTTGAGACTTGTCTCAAGTCCAAGCTTATGAGTTCAGCTGAAGGTTACCTGGGCAATAAAATATGTCAGAAGGTTGAAAATAAAGCACTTCCCAAAGCATTTTGGTGTCTTTCATTCATGGTCTAGACAGCAAAAAACATTCAGAAACACAGTCCTCTCTCCCTCTCTTTAACTTTTAAATGCATGGAATTTCAGAGTTTGTGAATCCAGATTCTGATTTCCATATGTAAGTTAAAATACCTTTGAAAATTAATTTCTGTGATCAGACAAGCCTACCCAGCAAAGCAACGTACACAGAGAATGCTAAATATGCTGAAGTCAGGGAAATATATATGTCACAGAGTCTGTGCAGTACAATATCATTGTAAGTTCACTGGAAGAGTAATTTGACTTCATGAATGCAATATATCATTGCCACAAACATGGCTCTAATACCCAATTCTGAGTAGTGCCAAATGCCACCTAGAAAGTGCTGGTAGGCTGTTGACAAATATGTTCAACCCAAAAAACTGAGGCCTGAGGGCAGACTGTATATTTACAAAGGCAGTTCAATCACTGAACCATCTGAGCTGTCATTACACATTGCTTTCTGAAACAGTATTTGTCAGCCTCTAACTACCTTTAATTATCTTTTGTTTCCTGCAATGGGGATCAGAAGAAAAATTGTTAGCAAGGCTGTGTATATTTATGCCTGCCAAAATCTCCCTGCAGCTATTTCCAAACTGAATTTTTCTCTAGAAAACTTTAGACGCATGCCTGTAATGTCCATGCAAACCAATAGGAAGAGCTGACTGAGTGACCAAACTATAAAATTGTTCCCATTGAATTGAGGTTTGACCTTACTGCTCTAGCCCTCTTAATTCATCCTATAACTCTACATCCTAACTGCAGTTGGGCTTGGGACCAGGGATCTGGACACTGGAACTGGGCAGATCTGCAAGGTCTTACGTGCTGTGCTCCCAGGAGGCTGTGAACACTGGCAGTTGTCTTGGGGAAGGGAGGTGCTCCTTTCCTTTCACTAGGACCTATGCCATAAACACTGTGCCTCCAGCCCTGCAAACATGATTGCAGTCTTCTCCTTATTGTGGGGTGTGTTAAGCAGTCTCCAAGGGTCTGTGTCCACACTAGCCTAAGATTCCCCCAAAGACTGCCTCTGTGAAGCTTCCTCAGTGCAGAACATCCTGCTGTAATCCTGCCGTAATCACAGTGCTTATGCCCCTGCTGCTGGGCACGAGGGTGTACCTGTGGCATGGCATCCTTAGATGTGCCTGGAGCAGCTGCAGGTGTTTTCATTCCAGCCTGACTCAGCTGTGTAACCCACATCCTGTGATGACCACCCTGCAGCTTTGTGTAAGGCAATGCATTGCATCAAACAGAATGTGGGGGTTTACAGAATAAAAATAATTACTTGGACCATCCTGGTCTACCAGCATTTCCCACTTCTCCCACTAGACTTGTCTGTGTCTTCTTGGCAGCTAAAGCAAGGGCTGGCAAATCTGGACCCACTCACATGGACTTGGTCTTCCTGATGGGCCCCAGACCACTGGAATGTCCTCAATTTTCCCCTGAAAACCTTTCTGGGGTTTGGTCATGCCAGAGGGTCCAGGAGAACCTTTTAAGTGCAGGGGAAGAAAATAATGAAGGGGCAGTTAGGACCCCCCACCTCATAGAGGTGGTGTGAGTTCAGGAGCTGATGTCCTTCTCTGGGGTACAGCAAGAGACAAGGTGACACTGTGGATATATAATTGTTTCCCAGTGAGGACCAGAAACAGTGGTTGTTGCCCAGGACAAAGACATCAGCCAAGATCACTGGGACACTTGCACTGTGAGGTATACCAGATAAACAGAGACTTTTTGTGAAGAGTTGTGCCAGACGTGAGTGAGCAAGTCCACTGGGGAGGGACAGGAGCAGGTATGGGCTATGCTGTACTGCTGTTTGGGCTACGTAATGGCTTCTGCAATGTTTTTCAAGCACAGGATACTCTTAAACATGTTTGTTGAATCATGGCAGAGGACATTTCAAGGTTCAGATGTTTGTCCTAACGTGTGAACAGAAATATTCCTGAAGGTCCTCCTCAGGAAATACAAGCAATCAACAGGGACTCTAAAACTCAAAACAAACCAATATTAAAATAATGCTATTGGAGCTCTTTAAAGTGATACATGGAAATTTTCACAAATGCAAGACTTTGTGTATGAAAACCATGTTCATGATGTGAATAGTTGTGTACTTCAAGGGCAAAACCTTTTGGCCTATTGGTCTATGCTTAGAAGAAATTTTTTTTGATTTTTTTCCTCCATGGAAAGGTAGAATGAACCGGTCAGGAACAAACACACATGCACAAAATCTTTCAAAAGCTAGCTGCCTTCGAAAGATTTTTTAAACTTACTTTTGGGAAAAAATAACTCCATAAAACCTATTTGTTTTGTTGCCATGGGATGATTTTTTGAGGAATTACAGAACCATTTGAGAAACACAATCAGTCTGCAGTAAAATGAAGTGCTGAGGCAATGTAGCATAGTTAAAAAGATCTGACAGCATAAAACTGGAGTCAGCATGAAAAGTACAGACTTGCCTATTATGAATTTATAATGAACAAAAATTAATTCTGTTTTAGATATCTATTTAATGGACATTCTCAATACACAGCTGTTCACTGTGCCTTTGAGAAGATGATATGTTTATCTTTTCGTTTGTAGCAGTACACAGGGGCTCTTCAGCTCTATGTGTGTCAGGCAAAATATTCCTTGGTATACAGAATATAGGTGAATTGAATTTTTCTTAAAACAAAGAAATAAAAACTTCCTGGTTCATTAAGGGGGCTTATTACTTTCTTAGCCTTAGATCACTTACTGTACTTAATGCTTTTCTTTGTCTTTCCAGTTCTTCCTGCAAAAGAATTCTGCCCTGCCAAAAATAAACACTGAATTTACTGTGGTGGCTCCAGAAAAAATGGCCTCAGGAGAATAGTTAGACAGTCGACTACCCTATGCTTCTAGCATTTTTTTTACTTGGTATTTTACTTTTGATATTAAACCATCCCCTGATTAGATCTTGTATTGTTTCTCTATCCATTATTGTTTTGTTTGTCATGTATCAAGTGGGTCCATGTGAACCTCGTGATGTTCAGCAAGGCCAGCTGCAAGGTCCTGTGCCTGGGTGGGGGCACCCTTGGTATCAGTACAGGCTGGGGGAAGAACACATCAAGAGCAGCCCTGCCAAGAAGGACTTGGGGATATTGGTGGATGAGAGGTTGGACATGAGCCAGCAATGTGTGCTTGCAGCCCAGAAAGGCAACAGTGTCTTGGGCTTCATCCAAAGCAGCATGGGCAGCAGGTCAAGGGAGGTGATTCTCCTCCTCTGCCTGCTCTCATGAGACCCCACCTGGAGTGCTGCACCCATGTCTGGGGTCCTCAACACAATAATGACACAGACATGTTGGAGTGGGTCCAATGACAGAGGGAACTTTTCCTACGTGAAAAGACCGAGAGAGATGGGATTATTCAGCCTGGAGAACCCACCAAAAAGCCCTCCCTGTGGCCTTTTTAGTACTTAAAGAGGTCTTATAAAAAAGACATGGGCATTTTGTCATGATCTGTTGTGATAGGACAAGGGGTAGTTGTTTTAAACTGAAGAATGGTCTATTCACACTACATATAAGGAAGAAACTTTTTACAAACAGGTAACAGGTTGCCCAAAGAGATGACAGATGTCCCAACCTTGAAAACATTCAAGGTCAGGTTGGATGGGGCTCTGACCTGATTAAATTGAAGATGTCCACGGCAGGCGAGTTGGACTTGATGATCTTTAGAGGTCCTTTCCAAAGGCCCAAACTATTCTATGATTGTATGATTCTATGAATAGCAAAACTGCTTTCCCTAGAATAGAGTTGAAGGAATTTCTTGTGAACTTATGATTCATTTGGGTTCAACTGGAAGACCAGGCTTTTATAAGCCATCTGAGGCAGACTTTGCCTTTCATGTCGTTTGTGTGAGCGGTTGCCAGAGTCGATGGTAAGTGAGTTGGAAAGATGATGCATATTACTCACACTAATTGCTGTGACCGCCCCAAGCTTGACATAAGCAGCTGGTGTAATAGAAAGATCCATAGCCCATGTCTGATTTCACATCAGCCAAGAGACACAGAGTAATAGGGCTGTTTAATATTTTCCTAGAATATATTTCTAACCCATTGTCTTGGGGTGACTGTGCTGTTGTATCCCCTACCTATCCCCTACCCCCTGGTATCTATGCCCAGACATGATTCCTGTCCCTTTCTATGCCTTTAAAACTGAATGCAAGAGACAGAGGAAAAAAACTGAGCGAACTTTTCAAAACAGTTTGTGTTTCAAGGACACAGAGATTAGCTACTTCTGCGGCGGGCAGAGGAAGCACTTCTTTCTGGCTTTTTGGTCAGTTTTCTTCAGCTCTGTTTCTTCGGAGAGGGACGGAGAGTTGAGGTTTTTTTTCCTCTTGGGACTTCGTTTTTTTTTTTTCCCTCCTGCTCTTCTGGACTTGTTTGGAACACCAGAACATCAGAACCCCACCGGGGGACCTTCCACCGGCCTGAAGGGGGGGCCCCCCACGCTGACCCAGCTCCGAGGAGGAGAAGAGAGACCACACCCACAGAAGGACTCTAAAATCTTTCAGGTTTTCTCTCCAGAGCGAGAGATTTTATTATTTAGTATTATTAGTATTGTTTTCCGGTGTGTTTGTTAAATAAATAGTTTTATTTTCTCCTTCACTTTCCTCTGAGGAAAATTTTTTTTTTCCCGAACCCAAGTGGGGGAAGGGGTGGTTTGTAACCTGCCTTCCTTCGAGGAGACGTCCCTTTTGGACGTTTCCCTGAATTTGGCCTAAACCGTCACACCCATAACTGTTGTCAGAATGTGCACTGATATGCTGTGTCCTCACTTTTAGTATGACAATGTGTCCTGATATTTTGTGTCACTCCTTTGCTGTAGTGGTTGCTAGTGGAACAGTGCATGCAGAAATCTGTAAGGTTTGGCAGCAGATATCTGAAAAGAAAAAAATTCCTTTACAATCAAATTTGGATCATATGTGCTACAGTATATACTATTAAACCCTCGCTCTTCAAGCAAACAAAAACCTACAGAAGTCGTACCAAATTTTTTATCAAGGACAGAATGATACAGAGAATCTCATACAAAGTGGTACCTCTTCTCTGGTAGATTTAATGAGCCAAAAATACAAAAGTTATTCTGTCAGAAGCAGAGAACATTGCCTAAGAATCAGAAAATTAACAAGGAAACAGCATCTCCTCTGTATACTTCATTGTATCCACAAGTACCTAATCTAGACTTTATAAAGTGTTTATGGTCTTCTGCATGAAAACACAAAGGTAGTTTAGAGTGTTTTTTGATTGATAAATTGCCCTTTCAAAAGCACATTTTCATTTAAAAGTACACACTTTTCTCAGGAAACCACTTCTTTACTATGTGTTTTCATTTTTGATGGATGATTCTGTAATGGCTTACCTTTCTCTTCCCAGGGCTTGAGTGGTATGAAGGCATAGGGCCTTGTTTACTGTTTGTAATCCACAAGACTCTGTGCAAGAAATTTGGGGAAAAAAGTCCTGTCTGTAATAAATATATTTGTTTTCTATTTCTATTTTAGAAATCTCTATTCATCACTATTGGTGAATATTTTTCTGTTTTAGGAAAAGAAATTGACATATGTTAGAGACTGGATAATAGCAAAGTCAGATCTCACCGTCTTTTCTTACATGTTGGCAGCTGTAGTTATCCCAAGTCTGGACTATGGGATCTTGTTCTACGTTGCCCCTCCTGCTCTAGGATCCCTCTCTCAACAATGGGATGCTAATTTCTCCTCTGTACTGTGGGCCCTTCTGCTAAAGCTGAGTGTGCTAACCCCTTCTGACAACAAAGGTCTAGTACAGAGCAATGCTGCCAATGTATTTGTTATTAATGTGCTCAATGCAAGAAAATAATAATTTTATAAGGCAATTTTACTTCTATTTTAACATTATAACACTCTATATTGGGTGGATTTCACCCAACTGGAAAATTGACCAAGCAATAAGATAAACACAATTTTTTTGCACAGTCTGGCCTCATCCAGGGCATGACTCCAAGTGCTACTCATTGGAGGCTGCTTGTGGAGATGAAAGGGTAGGTCAGGTTCACTCAGCTCTTAGCTTCTTCTGTTAGATGGTATAGGATAGGGTGACTTAGTGAAGCACAAGACCCTTCCAAGCTCATCATAAAAGATGTCCTAAGTGGATGCTGCTGAGAGAATAATCAGCACATCTCCCATCCATCCTTTCACTGCCACCCCTTGGCACAAGGCTCATTCTTTGCGCAGGTCTAGCCAGCTGATGGTTTGCCAGCAAAAGGGATTTTGCAGCTGTGTTGTGTTGCTGAAGTCTCCAGCAGTGCCCCTGGCTGACCTTCTGCCTCAAGGTCCTTCTGGTAATCTAAACACCCAGATGCCAGCCTGGAGACTGAAAAAAAGAAGCAGAATTATAACAGAGAAATTAATTTTGCCTAGAAAAAAGGAAGGAGGGATTTTCTGTCCAGTTTCTGTGAGTGAGTGCTACATGCAGAACACACACTGGCTATAAAATCTTTACTTGCGAGATCCATGGGATCTTTCATTTATTTTGTTCTAATAAACCATCAGTGTGAGAATAGACTGATGAGTCAGACCATGCTGACAAGAGCATCTTCTAAAGTGGCTAAGGAACCAGCAGAGACCTTGATGATTTCAGACAATTTTTTATCAGGATTTAAGCCTCTGTGAATAAAAGCTTTAAAATATGCCTCCAAACTAATGGTTGATGCACAGGGGATATGAAGAAGATTTAACATCCCAACAAGCATGGGGTGAAGGACACAAGGCTTACCAAGCCATCCACTACATGTTTCCAGCCCACTGGGATACTTTGATGAACATAAAGCATGTTGATGAGAGTATTAACCAAATGAGATGGAGAGCGCTGTCTCCATAGAATAAGGGAAGTCTCAGAGATGACATTGTCACATTTAAGTTTTTCTCAACAAATGAAATAAATTAGAAGATCCTATTTTTTTTTTTAATGAATCTGCAAGGACACACAGAAAAGGTAGTTATAAACCTAGTCTGATATATTTGCAGTCCCCACTGATCCTCACTTTGAGATATCACAATGCAACCTTTTCCTCTGGGGCAGGAGTTTCAGAAGTGCTCAGTGTTCTGTAAACCTTCTCTTAGTGAAGTGGATGAAAAATATGAGATGTAGAGTTGCTTTGAGGGAAGATGGGAAATGGTTAGTAAGTGGGGATATAACCCCATGGCAATATACAAATACTCAGGTTTTATGTCACCTGGAAAAAGCCACTTCATCCACGCTGGATCTTCGTCTCTGCATATACCTGTGGAAGCTGAGTTGGGCCAAATAATGAACCTATTTGTAAATCCCCAAGGGCATTTGTACCACAGCTGGATAAATACATGTGCATGTACTTAGTGTAAAATAGTCTGAGATTAAAATGAAACTAATTCATGTGGTTATGACTGTACAAAACCGTCATAGATTTTTTGTCTCCTTTTTTTTGCAAGTTCCCACGTAAAATGTCAAGTTTCCCTTAAGATATAGTTTCTTCTTTTGAAGATATTGCATAAAATCTTAGCTGTAAAGGTTTAAAAGGCTCTTGCCTCCCTTGGAAATGTGCCTTTTGTCTAAATGGTTATATCTCAGATCTTATAAAAGGGACCTCACTGGTGATCCTTTAGTGTGAAAAATGAAGGTAGTTCATGTTTTTTACCATACAGGCACTTTTCTCTTAATAATGCTGTGCAGTAATAAGAATCTTTGCAGTGCTGCAGTGGTGAGATGGATGTTCAGGATGATAACAGAGGATGCCTACCTCTAACCTTAGGAGATTTTGTCCTTTAAAATAATGTATAAGACTATATCTAGGAACATGCTGGAACTATGAATATTTATTTATAATGTGGCTTTATCTCATCAGTGCATTTCCCTTAAGAGAGAAATACCTTTTTCAAGGACATCTATTGTTTGAACAACCCTATGGTATACACTTTTCTACTTTGTCCCTGTAGTCGGTACACAGTGCAAGTTTATACTGAAAAATCACAGAGTATTTCTTATCTTGCATACCAAAATGTTAAGGGAAGTAGGTGAAAAAGTGCACCAGACCATTAAAGGAAAATAAACTGCAGAAAAATAGTACAAACAACTTTTTAAAAACAGGTTATCTTTTCTAGTTTTTTTAAAGTTACCCTTCATGTTTCTATGTCAGCACCAACTTCTTAAGAGAAAAAATTCTTGGCTTCCTGTTATATTGCACTGATACCAGTAATAAGGATTTAAACAATCTTTTGTTGAACTTGGCCTTGAGCTACATTTCTCTAAGGAGGTACAAGTGGTTATGCCCAGAGCCAGACAGACGTGACTGTCTCTGAGGGGAGTGTGGAGGAAAGCTCACAATGAGAAAGCTTCCAAGACCACATTCCCCTCACCTCTGGTCACTGTTGTTACACTGCACAAGATTAAATAGGATCAATCAGCCAACCTCAAAGTAAAACCAAGCTATAGAGGTGGTACAGGAGCCAACTGTCTGCCAGGGCACAGAAGTGCTACTTCTGTCTATAAAGTGTCGTACTGATGAGTCATCTTGTCATCATTACATAGAAAATGACTAAATTTCTAAAATATGTCAGCTAATCTATTGAAGTTTGATTTAATGGCAATCAGTATAATCTATTACACATCACATTAATCCATTAATGAAAGCAACATCTGCAAGTCAACTGGCCCTGCTTTTATTTGTATTCAAATGATGCGTTTAAAAAGAGTGCCCAATAAAATGTGACTATTTATCAAGCCGTAAGTGTTCTGCTCAGCATTTAAGGCATTGTTCATTAATAGACTTCCATTGTGTACTTTAATTGGGCTCTGAGCAGATGAGTGGCATGCCTATGCAGAGTGATTAATTAATAGTTTTCAGATACGATTTTAATTACATAGCTTAAATGATTGAAAACTTTCCTTTCATAATGGGTACAGGCACCTGTATATTGTGTGCTGAAGCTGTTACTCCAGCTGCAGAGCTCATAGCTACATGCAAACAAGTCTTAGCCATTTCAGTCAGGCAAAAAGCATAATCAAAGTGACTGGGCTGTCTCATATGATTAAGCTGAGGAGATACAGTCTGTGACTGAAATGGATAACTACGGAACTACTCCTTCACACACATCTCTGACATATTTTACACTGAATGACTAAGGAGATGGGCTGAAAAGTTTAGATTCACCTCGCCAAACATAGAAACATTTCACCAAACTGAGTTTCCTTTACAAGCAACAGGAAGAATAGGCACTTTCAAAGTGTGATTCACCATACTACAGGTGCCTAGAACAGCTCACATAAGTTGTGTGCTAATAGTATTGTTTTTGCTCTTTTGACTACAAGTGTGTCATTGACTATCTTAGGTGTAAACATCTCTGCTGTAATTGTTTAAAATTATTGGTGAGCGTATGCACGGACTGAAGGATAGTGTTGGAGAAGTAGTGGGTTTGTTCCTAGTGTCCAACTTGGGCACCTGGACAGTGTCACAACTGCAGTGTCACAACTGCACTGACTATAGATATGCGTGGCATGTGGCCTTTCCTTCCACACTGGCATTGAGATGGCCTGGCCCCATGGCTCTGTTGCCTTGGTCACAACACTCGTTTCATCTTGCAGCCAGACAAACTTCTCTTTTTACCATTTCCCCTGACACCTGTTCTCTTCTCCTGACATTGCTCTGCAGCTCGTGGGGGCAGTTCACTTCAGAGAGTGGCATCTGACACTGCCCCTGTCTTTCACCAAGGCTCCTGCTTCTGACAATGCCAGGCTGAAAGCCTTGCTCAGCAAGACGTGAGAGGGAGTTGTTCCCTTTCTCCTACTGGTCAGCAAATGCAGTTTCCGCAGCAAAAAGTTTAGGCCGAGAGAAGCAGTTCCTCTTTATCTCAAATATGACCGTCAGTTCCCTGTCCCTACTCGTTCTTCAGCAATCTTTTGTAGATTTTCAGTTACATTTTCACTAACGGAACCAAAATGCATTCACAAGTCTCCATCTCTCCTTTTTCAGTCTACTTTCTCCTCCTAGCCATTACTGAGCTGCTTTTCAAACTTTTCTTGTAAGGCAATCATACTGCTCTAGCAAGACTTCTAAGATAACAAGAACATATACACACACACAACAGTTTGCCTCTTACTGAGGAATGTTTGTGAGGATGTTGTGGTTTTAAGCCCAGCTGGAGATCAAACATCACAGAGCTGCTCGTCCAGTATTCCCTTTCTTCCACCCCCACCCTGGTGGAACTGGAAGGAGAATCCAAGTTCAACCTGTATGTTGAGATAAGGACAGTTTAATAATTTAAAATAAGGGAAAATATAATAATAATGGTAAATTATAATAATGATGATAATAAAAGGAAGAAACCAAGTGCTGCACAATACAGTTGCACAGCACCTGCTGACCAATGTCTGACCCCCTTTCCCGAACTCAGATTGGCCTCTTCCAGGTAACTTCCCCTGTTCATATGCTAGTGATGCCTAAAAGGCCAACCTGGAAACAGAGACTAGACAGGGTAAGGGAATAAAGGTGATATTTATTTAAAAGGCCTTCAAAGGTACACCCTGGGGAGCCCGAGGCTATTTCCAGAATGGACTCCAAAGATGGACGATGAGTCACGAGTTCTTCCCGCTGTTATGGGTTTGGTCCATTTGCATATCAGCATAAATTTGCCAATTAAACTTTAGCTAATAAGGTAACCNTTGGTCAGGGTCACCTGTCCCAGCTATTCTCCTTCCTCACTGGCAGAGCATGAGACAAGGAAAAAAAGTCCTTGACTTTGGATAAACAAGACTTAGCAAAAAACCGAAACATCAGTGTGTTATCAACAGCATTCTCATTCCAAATCCAAAACACAGAACTGTGACAGCTACTGAGAGGAAATTAATTCTACCCTAGCTGAAAACCAGGAGAGGGGAGATAATAATATCCCTTATTAGGACAGTTAATGCAGTTATAAAAATTACAGAAGACTTTGGGCATATAGTTCTCTCTCTGAGCTGCTGTTCAGGTTACACAGTATTGATGATTTAATATTAGGAAAAAACTACAGGGTTTTATCATTAGTCTTTGTTCCACACCCAGTACTTTAACAAACAATCAATGATGGCCTTTTCTACCTCCCAAGGAGTGTATAGTCAAAGATTATTTATGTTCCACAAAAAAAAGTGTCCTTTTGTTCCTTGTCTTGTTTCCATTCTCTCTAATCTGCTATGATCTGTTAGCACAAGAGAGAATTAATGGTTCAATTTAGGCTTTAAGCCTTCCTTTCATAAATTCTTAATTGAATGTGAATTTCAGGAATGCAAGAAATGCAGAATGAGGATTTTCATCTGTAAGCTTCAGGTAGAAAGGTCTCAGGCTGATCTGCAACTAGTGCAAATTAATACAGTTAAGAAGAGAAGTCTGTGTGGAGTTATGTAAATTTACACAAGATACACAGGTTTGTTTGGTTTGTTGTTGGTTGGTTGTTTTGTTTGGGTTTGGGTTTTTTGTTTTGTTTTTTGGTTTTTTTGGTCTGCTTTTCTATCTGTAGTGTAATGTGTATATTTTACAGATTTCAATAAGGACTTACCTGTGAAATTCTGTGGGCAATGACAAACACTCATTTATACAAGGGATCTAGCGGGATCACTCAGCCTAAAGTATTTGCCAGCCAAGGATATGGTTTTATTCTGATACTACAAGAATCCATTCAGTGGGTGTTTGATGTTATTTTGGGCCCAGTTTTATGTTGTGTTCTAACAGTGCTATTTTGCTTTTTCATGGTGGGGAAAGCAGGAACAAAGTCAAAATTATGAACAGGAAGGTAATCAGAACCTATACATGAAAATGTCACGGGATTCTTTCTGATTGATGAAAGAGAGGGGAAATCAGATGGATTCTCTGTCACTTTTACATCTTCTTCTTATTCTGTTCTTCATCAGTTCCACTTCCTTCACTTGCTGTTTCTCTTTTGTCTCCCAATGCTTTTCACTTATGTTCTCTCTTCCTATGTAACACCAAGTATGGGAAGGTAATGCAGACTGATGTGCTACCTGCAACCACAGTTCATTCTTCTGGTGTGCTCTGCCCTTGTCCCACACTGGTATGACTTGTCTGTTTCAAAGTCCTCTCTGTTCTACATGTCCTTTGAGGGCCCACTCATGGATGCCCTAGTTTCATGACCATTAACTGTGTTAATAAAAATCCACATTTATAAAGAGTAAACAAAGATTAAAGAGTCTTATCTTCACTAATTCGGATGATGATGACCTCCTGTAGCTTTGGAATGATCCCAGCTCGTGGGTTTTCGTGTCTGTCCTAGCCAAGTTTCAGCTTCACGATGGGATGAGGTCCAGGGGCATACAAACTTTTCCATCTAGTTCTACTCAGCACTGAGTTGTAAACAATTGTGCAGGCTAGATATGAGTCATGTTGTTCTCCAAAGCCTCTCAGTGTATTCAAATAGAGTGTAAGAACCAGTTTGTGAGGTGCCCCACAGTGTGTTCTCGTCCCTCAGAACTGTCATTGCCCCTGTGGAATAATGACAGAGCCTTCCCTTTGACAGCTTTTTGCTGCTTCGTCTTGTCTGCACCTGTCTATTGTCGGAGACCGTGAACAGCCATATTGTAGATGTGTGCTGCAATAGGAAATGGTCAGCTCTGTTCCCAGTCACTCCTAGTGGTCCTGAGCTGAGTACAACCACAGAGAAACCCAGAGCTTTTTCTGGCTCTTCAGATTTTGCTGTAATTTGTTTTCGTTTTTTCAATAGTCTGCAAATGGCAAAGACATGGAGAAAATACAGTTAATTTTAATATCGGGACACCTGTTCTAACACCAGTGCCTTTCTTGGCTGTCTTAAGTCTTTTACTTTGCTTTCAGCGAACTTCCTAATAGCAGCATTCACTGCATAATTACAAATGAATTCCCTGATATGTGTGTTGAATAAAGTAGGTGTTTTTGGAAACATAGGATGTTACAAAACAATTCAGATGGTAGCATACATAAAGAAAGTGTAAAAGCAGCATGAAAACTATGTTTGGCATTTGCTGATTTAAAAATTTTTGATTTGGCAACTTATGCTGAGGAGCTCTTTTCCTGTGAGGATATGAGTTAAGCATAATTTCCTCCATTGTTTTAGTAAGAGGCAATAGGAAGCCTAGCAACACATCAGGGCATATCAGTGTAGGAACTTCCAAATAAACTGCTGCCACTTGATGCAAAGAACTAACCCAAGGAAGAGCTGTCACCCTGCACCACGCTGGGCTGCTGAGCCACCTGATCCCTGAGAGCATGCCTGATGCACTGCTCTGCTGCCTCACCTGAGGTGAGCTTCGTTTGGTGGCTTTGAGGACCCTCAGTGAGACTGGAATGTTTATGTCCATCTACTCTTTGGCAAGAGCTGGAATCACAATTCAAATATGAGAATTGGATTTTTTTTTTAATATTAAGTGCGAGCTAAACCTGAAAAGAATTTTACAGGGTGTTTCCTGAGCCCAGATGGCTTAGAAAGATCTGACTAATGTCAACAGGACGAGTTTCTCTAGAAAATGCCCCCCAAATATTTTTTAACAGAAAATGTTAGGCAATTTATTTTTATGAGCTTTAACCATCGTTTTCAGTAAAAATTTACTGCAAATAAATGGAGTTATCCTGGTGTAAAACTGAGCACAGTAGAAGGAAGAGGCATCTGTGCAGCAATTCATCACTGATGTATTAGACTTTTCTCTTTCATAAGAAATATACTTACAATTGAAACTAAAACAAACCACTAAATATTCCTGTCTAAGTTTGAGACTTAGAGCTATTTTTCCTCCAGGAGCTGTAACTCAAACCCTCTTGTACATATGAAGACTAACTTTTATGCCTTTAATTTTCACTTTTCAGCTATTCAATTTTTAAGATATTTACACTTAAACTTATGACAACAGGCTTATCTGAATTGGTTGCACCTGGTTGCACATGACGCAGTTAAAAAGATGAAGACTATAACATCGGACTGACAGAAGTTCCCATCAAACATCAAACATTTCCACAAATCCCAAACTCATCCTTTCTAGTGCTGTGACTCACCCAGTCATCTTGCCTCAAGCAAAGGCAGAAAGATAAACATTCAGTTGCATCCTGAAGGACAGTATTTATCATTGCTAACATTAAGCTATAAGAGATTTTTCATCTCTTTTCTTTCTGTTTCACAAAAATTAGGTGATATCTTTTAACTGTGGAGATGGCATTGGATATAATGTCCTGCCTCCTAGCCATTAAAGACCGATACATTAAAATATTTGGATTTCTGTACTGTAATCACTATATATAAAATACAAGCCTCTACAGCCTCTGTCTGGATGACATTCTTTTTACAGAAAGTATAGCATAGATAGCTGAGGTAAGTTTCTTATTAAAAACAGCTTAATTTTAAATTCATTGTAACCAAATATGTTGATTGGAAAAGCATTGAATTTTAGATGGTGTTCACAGTGGATCAACAACTCAGTATTCAAAATAAAGCCAGAGAAGGTGAAAAAACCCTCCTGATGTTTTTTAGTTTAAGCAAGGCTCAGTGGAATACATCTCTATGATGATGCAGGGATCTCCAGACTACAACTGGAAGTAGCAGAGCTACAACACACCAAAGAGGTCCATTTGCTTTCATACCTGATCTGGCATCTGTACAACTGCTGTGATGCCTGATTTGAAGTTTCCCATTCAGATTGGTGCAGATGTGCACTGATGTGCAGTAGCTGAATTGCTGGATGTCGATATCTTTATTAGTTCTGGTTTCAGATAGTTACTCATGGGAGTCAAAGTATCATAATGAAAGAAAATTCCTGCTGAGTTGTACTAAGATGATTCCTGCTCAGTTGCACTATAATCTTTTATCTTTATCTGTTATTGGTTAATAGATAAAGGACATTACAGAATGAATAAAATAATAAATATGAATAAAATCTTATATTAAGATAAATACATATGTGTGAGATTGAAAAATTCCTTGTAGAGGAAGTAGGCTTTTTAAGGAGATTGTTTGTATTTGTTTTGATGTATGCTGGAAAAATACAAACGTGAAAGACAATGCTTGTAGCATTGATTTTGGTGTTTGTTTGAGGGCATGGTGAAAAGTCTGTCAGGGCCTTGAGGTCATTAATATTCCTTACTGGGCCCCAACTAGCCTCACCTGGGGCTTTCATCCCCACCCTTGTTCCTGAGCCCAGGAGCTGTTTTTGTTAAGCCCTCAGCACCCATTCTCTGCCCACTGTGTCAAAGGAGCACTGGTCTCCAGCTCAGCCACAGCCATTCCTCTGCCTGACCATGGGACCTGATGATCTGGACTCTGACCCATGGGCTGACCTCCCAGCTTGACCTAGGATTTTTCTTGTCACTGTGGACTTGCCTGGGAGATAACTGTCTTACTCAATTTGTTTTCATCAGACCTGATCTCAATCTTTTGATTGACTTCCTAGATTGAGCCAGTATCTGCCTCATCACCACACCCAGTCTGTTATCCAAACTCTTGGTCCAAGCTGGCTGCTCTCTCAGGACCTGCCATACTCACCTCTCTTGGATACTGCAGAAGGCTCCTACCATGCTAACTGGGTTTTCAGCCTCAGCTCCCTTGTTCTTTGGGAGCAGCCATCCCTCCTTTCTCTCTGAAAGCAGGCTGGTCAAGCTGTGATACTTAAAAAGTGGTAAATAAAAATAAAATTTTGTTTTACAAGATTGGATGTATTTTTCCTTATGACAGAAGTGTTTGAAATTAGGGACTCGAAAGTGCATTTTTTCAATCACAATTATGGTGAGTAATTGTGAAGTTATAATCACAGTAAGAGCAATTGTTGCATATATCCTATTATAGAGGAGAACATTTGAGCCAATTAAGAGAAGAAAACTGTTAAGCTGAAGAATCAGAGCTTCTGCTATGAAGATCAAACCAATCAATTGCTCAGAGTTTCTCTGTTTATTTACAGCTTGCATAGAAGTTTGAACACAATATGAACCCAATAGATCATGTGAAACGTCCGGATAATAAAGCTGCATGGTCATTACCAAAGCGGGTCAGGCTTCAGCTAGCAACCTTATCCATTCTCTCTAGGCATTCATTCCCCAAAGGTACCTTTTCTGATGAATTTTACCAGTTTTTTTGCTTCAAGCTAAAGCTGAGTCTCTGCACTGCCAGGTTCTCACCATGCCATCAGCATTGCCAAGTCAGCCATGGAGCTTACCACACAGCAATCTTTGCTGATGTTTTGCATGAGAAATCTAATTGGTTTTGCTTATTTCAGCTGTGGGAATTACAGAAAAAGAACAACAGCCCACTGCTCAGTGTTTGCTGTCTCTCCCCAAGAGGCACCTAGATTAAATTTTTTTAGAAGCTCAAGGTACAGTTTTAATAACATCTTGCAGCTAAAGAAACTCCTCAGTTATCTGGAGAGCAGTGGCTCTTTATCAGTCCCACTCCCTCTTGCTGCTCTAGCTTTTGGCAAGATCACTATCTTCTTGCAGTGATGAAAGAGAATATTAAGTACATACATCAAAATGAAAGACATGGTAAGTCGTTTTTTATCTTAGTGTTTATTAAGACTCTTCATCCCTGATTTATTAAGAGTGGTGCTTTTAATTGATAATAGTGAAAATTAAATCTCTGTCATAATAGATCATACCAATATCTCCTTGTATCCAAGATGAAAACCTAAAAACCTATTATTTACTTCTTATAAGGAATACTGTGCTACATGTTTTCATATGGGAAGCCAGTCTTTTAGGTTGTACTTGCAGATTTAGAGTGGCAGTTCAGAAATATAGGGTGATAATTCAGATATACTGGTACAATGAGAAGCCAATTAGAAATTTACAAATTAGGCAGGCTGGTGAGAGAATGCTATAGAGAGAAAGAGTGAGACATAATTATCAGGCAGATATGCAGAAAAGCAAGTAGAAGTCAGTAGTCTGGACCTTCACAATATTACAGGAACAGTTCCAGCTCTTTCTGGTGACACTTTCCCTGTTTTCCCCTCAGATATTAAGTCTAGAATCTGTCAGTAAGAATAGTGCAGTGAGAATGGGGCTTGCGGGGAAAAAGTGCCTTGAAAAACATCCAAGGTCCAAGGTACTCAGGAATCCATAGATTTGTTTTGGCATCCAAACTGCCATCAAATATAGTTCAGAGCAGTGGACCTGTGTTTCATACTTGCAAACTTCTCACTTTTACGGAAATGTGTAAAATAACCTGGTTATTTCCAGCATTGCTGCACTGTGTCCAAAACCCAAGTGCACTTAACTTTGCTAACCTAATCTTTGGGATAAGGCTAAGGCGAATCACATGGGTCTACTGAACCTTTGGGCAAAATGCTGAAAGTATTACCTGTTCCCTGGAAGCTCAGGGAACATTCATACCTCCCCCTCAAAGAAAGTTAGCTGATATCATGTAGAGTGGCCTTAAACACTAATTTGGTTATTCGCATTTTTATCACTTCCATACTACCCTGTCACCGATGGCAGTCAGCTTCTGACATGTTGCTGGCTGCTCCCTTGGAGGCTGGCACTTGCTTTTATAATCACACAGAGAAGGATTTCTTTGAGGGCATTACCATGGGAATTTGCTGGGTACATGAAAGCTCAGGAATGCAGCAAGAGCCCAGCTCCAAAAAGCACCTCAAGGAGAAGCAATATGCCTTACCTCGGATAACTTTTCTTTGCCCCAATAGATACCTAAGAAAGATCCACTTTTATCCTGAAGCAGATTTCTGTCCTGTTACTCAGTTCTTTCTGAGTGATAATTTTACCCTAAGAGGAATGAATATATGGTTGCCAGTGAACACAACCTGATCACAGGCATAGAACAAGCAGGATTAGAAGAGAGATCCTCGGTCACCAAGTCTGCTGCCTTGCTGTCACAGAAAAACATGTCATTTAAAGAGTGCAGTGTAGCAAAGGAGGCACAGTCCTGCTGATGGTTTTATCTATGCCACTGTCTTAAAAAGACAGATCGGTTTGCAATGCATTTCTGTCATCAATAAATGGAGTTAAAATATTTGGCGATGGGGCTGCTGCTGCAGTATATTTTTCCAGAAGCAAAGGTTGCACCTTAAACCTTTTGGTTTTCCAATAGGTGCAAAGGCAGCCAGCCAAATTCACGAGTGCTTTCCTCCCAGTGACTTATTCCTTTCTGGCACACTAAGACCCAGCCTTGTGCTGGTCTTAGGCCCTCGTTCCTAAGCATTAACCTCCAAGTTTTCTTACCCTGCAAAGGAGACTCAGCTTGGCAGGTGACAGCAGGCACTCTGTATGAGCTTTTCATGCTGTAGGTACATACTTGGTTACAATAATGAGTATTGCTGGTCTTGCTGCTGCTACTGGCAGCCGTTGCAGGCAAAACTGCCTTGTCTTGTGCAATTTGTACTTAATCTTTTTGACACAATAACCCAATTACTGTCTTTAATTAACACAAGCTTCTGATCACTAGTTTTGGCATTAAAAAAAAAAAGGAAATAAATAATACAATCAAACATTTAAACAGAACGCTTTTCTTTCTCAGGCTCAGCTTCAGCCAAATGCTCTTCTCTCATCCTCATGTCAAATTCCCTCATTTTCGCTCTGGTTACACTCAGACTTTCCCAATGCCTTCTGTGAAGAGGTAGGGAGTGCAGATTGTTTGGATTGTGTGCCTGATGGTTTTGGCTTGCTGCTCCATGCATGCTGGTTTCTTTCTGCTAACTTCTGCTTCTTACTTGCTTTCCTCTACTCTGTTGTGGGTCACCAATGGCTGCAGTCCCTTGGGGATGTCCTTGCCCTGGCATCTCTCACACCTTGGTCAGAGCTGGCTGGACCCACTATGTGCATCCCAGGCAGTTCCTATCCTCCCCTTCCACAGAGGGGACTTGCAGACCCTGCTGCCTGAACCTGTTACACCTAGAGGAGGTTATTCCAGAGCAGCATACCCCTAAGGGGCATATTTTCTCTTCTCCTTTAGTTCTAGCTTTGTTGGTGTCTAATTCACTTCTCTAAAAACACAACCCTTTAGCTTCAGTGGTTATCCACCCTTGCAGGTGCTCAGCTGGGACTCAAACCAAGTGAAAGGGGAGAAAAACTACAGCAAATCGCAAAACTGTGTTTTGGCCAGGTGTCAGTGCTACAGGTAGCTTTTTTAAGTGTTCACACACAGTAATATCTTAGTCATTAGCCATTTTCCATGTCTGATATTTAAAGTAGATATTTATGGTAACTTTATGGTGACTGCTTATTAAGATTGGCCCTTAATAAACTGGTAGGGAGGACGCAGTGGAAAATACTGCAATGAGTAAACGTTTTTAAGAATAACTACTTATGACAGGGATTTCAAATAAGAATCAATTGTTCACAGAATCCTTGTGGCCTGATATAAATTGATTGAAGCATTTGTCACAGCCAAATTTGGAAAATTCCCCAGAAGCAGATTACATAGAACATATATTTATGAAAATTGTATGCTGACAGAAACAGCCCATGGATTGCCATGCCATTTCCCCTTTCATTCTTTCAGCTTTTAAAAGATATGTATTTACATATCCTGCTTTTTACCAGGGATTTCTTATACAGATTGACAATAAGACACAACTCACATGTCCCAGTCTGCCTTTTCTTTGCTTTTGCATTTCATTTTGCTATTGTGTTTGAAGTGGAATAATATACACTGGCATAGATTGTGTTTTCTGTTACTTTTGATTACTCACCAAATCATTCTGGAGTGTTCTTTGGGTTTTTTTCCTAATTATTTGGTTTGATCTCTGCTTGGGGAATAGGCCATTCTTTGCTGTGCTGTCCTGAAAATAATTGCATTTTCAGTGATTGTTTTCTAATAACAGTTCTGTAGTGCTTTGAGGCCAAATCCAGCTTTATTTATGAGAACAAAAGAATTTTGCCCAAATAATAATTGAGTAAGGACTTTGTGTGTTGGTTCATTATTTGTAAAATATTTATATACTCCATGACAGCTACTATATATCTTCACTTCTCCAGTACAATAAAGAACAACTATCATGTCAGACCAGCTATTATAATACTGTCATCCAATCTGGGCAGTGTAGTGGCTTGGTATGGACACAAGGGTTTCCAGATATTCATGAGAGCTGATGGCTCATACGGGGGGAGATAGCTGGAGTAAATATCATTCTCTAAGATATGTTTGGGTTTTTTTTAATTGTAGTGACAGCCCAAGTTGATTGTGACACTTTTGACAACACTGAAAAACTATTTGCTTTCCCCGAAGTATTCTCATTTATTTTATGCTGGGAATATTCAGGCTCATAGAAAGCTAATGAGAAAGAATGAGAGTGTTTTAACTGGGTTCTCAGCATGTATTTGGGTTTTGAATAAAACCTAGTGACTATGTGGCATTCAAAGTGTTCCACAAGTTGGTGCCTAGGTATCCTGCAGTGCCACTCTTCCTGACATTCATTTTGAGCAGAGTCCATAACAGTTCAGACAAAGGCTTTCCACTGATATTGTGGTGAGTCTGAGCAAATAAATCCTGCACAGAACAAAGACACTATCATCCTCCAACTCCTCTTTATTCTTGTGCTACAATTAACATTCAAAGTAATATTTTCCATGGTGTAGTTTTCATTTTTAATTTACACTTCGTGGAATATTGAATATTTCAATACATGCTTTTTCCAAGTTTTCTCTTCTCAGCTGCATAAATCTAACACAGAAGCTCTGTCCTTAATAATTTATGCTGTTCCAGTGCACCAGTGTAATTCTTTTAATGTATCTTGTGGCTTTAATTCTTGCTTTTTATATTCTATACCCTGTAAGAGTACAGTTCAAGAACTTTTAAAAGTTGCTTCAAGAAATAGTTTTTGCTTCTTTGAGAAGCCAAGAATTAAGTATGATACTGAGTATTATATCTAGAAAATTGTCACTCTGAAGAATTATTGTGACAAGCTGTAAAATAAATGAAATAAATAAGTAAAGATTAAATATACTGGCTTTGAATACAGAAAATAAACCAAATGGAAATAGAGCTTCCAGAACTCAGTTCTT
The DNA here is from genome assembly GCA_013399875.1 of Gymnorhina tibicen. Classification (NCBI taxonomy): domain Eukaryota; kingdom Metazoa; phylum Chordata; class Aves; order Passeriformes; family Artamidae; genus Gymnorhina; species Gymnorhina tibicen. The sequence goes on from VXAZ01003150.1 coordinate 1,653,324, forward strand.
CAGGTGGTGTCAATTACAGATATTTATTATTATTATTATTTGTCAATTACAGTTATTTATTTAGTGTCAACTACCGTTATTTAATTCTGCACCATGAGGAGACAGGATATCATCTCTCTCTTAGGCAATTGCCCTGGTCTGGGCTGGGATAGAGTTTGTTTTCTTAGTAGTTGGTCCAGTGCTGTGGTTTGGATTCAGGATGGCAATAATGTTGGTGACAGCCTGATGTGTGTAATACTGATGCTGCTATGCGGAGCTTACCCTAAGTCATGGACTATCCGATTTCCCTTGGTCTGCCAGTAAGGAGCTGCACAAGAAGCCAGGATGGAGCACAGTTGGGACAGCTGATCCAAACGGGTGAGAGGGATATGCCATACCATAGAACATCTTGTCCACAATACAAACTGAAGGGAGTTGGCTGGGAGATGATGATCAGTTTTTGAGGACTGGCTGGGCATCAGTCAGCAGGTGTGCCAGGCATCACTTTTTTTTCTTGGGTTATAAACCCCTCTCTCTCTCCTTTTCTTTAATATTATTGTTGTTGTTTTTATCATTAGCATTATTAGTATTATGAGTATATGTCACTTTGTTTCAATTATTAACCTGTTCGTATGTAAACCCATGAGTTTCACGTTTTTCCTGATTCTCTTCCCCATCTCATGGGATAGGGAGTGGAGTGAGAGAATGGCTGTGTGGTACTTATTTGCTGGCTGGGGCTAAAGCAGCACAGCAGTCACAGTCAAATTAATATGAATGTATGTACAAGAAATAAGTTACAACCCCACATTTGCACTTCAGTTTGAGTGTAATTGTAATAGCACTTGAGTGATTCTTAGACACTACAATGACAAAGTCATTGTCAATGCAATATATTGATCATTATTTTGACATCTACTAAATGATCTGCTTGCACATACAAAATTCAGAGAAGTTATATAGATTAATGTGTCATCAGCCCTATTAAGGTGCAGTGGCTTGTTCAGATTATCAGAAATCCAGAAAGAATTATAAATTTGGATATCATTAAGGTTAAATGTTGGCCACAGTCTGTATCTTTTCCTCACCCCTCTTAACAAATCTGGCCACTCCTTTTATTTTGTTATACTGACTTTTATATGTGCCTCTCTCCTTGCTCACTTCATAAACCTATTTTTCCATCAGCCAGCAGGGAGTTACAGTCTGTAATGAGAAAGTTGCTGCTTTTGATCCTTTTATAAGGTAACTCTGATTAATATTCATGGGTGTTCTACAAAAAGGAAGAGGACAGAATTTATCCCTAATTTTAGGATAAACAATTAAATGCTTAGGTATGCCTTACTCCAGTAAACCTTCAAGTGACATAAGTTACTAAAAAATAGATCAACCAAACAAAGAGGAAGACTATGAGGACTGAATTTGTTGTTATATATTTATCCTGGCATCACTTATTACCGCAGTGGTCAGAGCCTTGCTGGTAATTACCTATTGATATTCATGAACATCCTGGGTTTGGGCCCCAAACAGTGTAAAATGTGATTATAAATTTCCTTAATTGCAGCTAAAGTCTTCTTTGGCTCTTCCAGCGCTTTTCCTTTAGTTATCGGTCCTACTTGAACCTAAGATCATCAACTCAGCCTTTTTTAGCTCCCAACTCCAGTTGTAGCCCCTGAAGAATCTACAGGATTAAAAGCAATCTTTTTTTACTGCTTCCTCCTCTGTTTTACAGGTTATCCTATCAAGAGGGGCTTAAACCATGTATTACAGAGAGTTTGTAATGATTTCGTATGGGTTTGTTCTTCGATTTAGATAGAGTAAGAGACGTAAAAGTCGATCAAAAGAATAAACTTCTGCGTGTCTTTGCTTTAGTTTCCTTGCTATTTTGGAGCATTCCCTGGGTTACTGTGGCAGTAATTTGCAGTTTCAGACTTTCCCCAAAAAGAAGTGCCCAATGAGGGACATTTTCTCTATCTGAAGATGTCACGTATTTTCTCATATGCATCACCAAACTTAAAAAACATGCTCAGTACATTAGTATTTTTGTAGCAGAGTATACAAGCGTATAAACTCCTTCTTTGCCTAAGAAGGCTCTGGTTTGAACAGCATAGTACTGAAGTGTAACAACGCTCTCTTGTCAGGAATGGCTAAATGTAAATATATCTCCCCAAATCTCTTGCATCCTGCAAAAAAAGATGAAAGCGTTTAGCTCAAAATGGTCTCAGGAAAGAAAACGGCTTGAAATTTGAAGAAAGAAGTAACCAAAAGTATGTCCATGAGATGATTGATACTGAAACATGCTGAAGAAGCAGACATGCTCTTTTATGTACCTTACCTTTTCTGTTGTTGAATATTGCAATATATTCTGCAAATATTCCTGACAGGTTTTGACCATCTCTACCTGGTCAATGACTCTTCACTGAATAATTTATTCAAATATTAATGACAAACCAGATCAAATAAATTATGGGTTCAATATTTTTTCAGTGTAGTCACTGGCCCTAAAACCTATTACAGGCTTTAATTTATAATACATACAGCTTTATATATAACAATTTAACAAGCACTGTGAATTATGGAAATACAATTTTATCAAAGGTGACATTGCAAACCTCAAAAATGAGTCTCCAGCAGTTCAGAGAGACACAAGTATTCCAAAATGGAGTGATAGCCCCATAAGTCAAAGCGCACTTACATTTTAAGTAATACTGAGATTTGGCGTAACAGTAAATCTTATTTCTTTTTCACTACATACCCTTATTTGTCCTCTTTATACTTTAGTCCCTCTCTGCATAACCACTTCTTTTCCTCCAAATCCTGGTGTTGCTCCTGTCCAGCTACAACTACACCCTCTCAGTAGACATCAGTGTGCATCAGGGCAGAGTTAAGCTTCATCCAAGAAAAATGCCAAAATTCTTGCTTATAAGGCAAGGGAGTTGTCCTCCTGAAGCCAGTGAGACAATGACACATCTTGGCCAGTGTTCAAGGGACTTGGAGACCACCTAAGGGGGTGGATGCCAGAGTGATCCTTTTGCACTGCATCTTTCCGTGTCTCTTTCACACACTGTGCACACACTAGATTCCCAGTGTTATTTAATCATATGCTGTTTTTTACAGAAAAGGGAGAGAAACTGTCCTCCCCTACCCTTCACACTGGCAATTGTTTTTCAGTAAGTCTGCCTAATTTTATCTTCAACTAATAAATATATGGTTTAAAAAATAGAAGGTAGCTGTTTTTGCTGCTGTTGAAAAAAGATTATTTTCTCCTCTCTCTAAATGATTATACTTCTCTGAATATCTGTCATGTTTACTCCTTACTCCCAGGAAACATTACCAGCCTCAGGTTTTGAGTGTTTACGTTGTCATTGTGCTCACAGAATTGTGAACAAAGATTGGAAAGGAAATCATGTGCCCTGAAGCATACTAGCTGAAAAAGAGAACCTAGTTCCACCACATAAAATACACCTGTCTTGAACACATCAAGAAAAGCACTTCGACACTACTGACTTCTGACAAATGGCATTAAACTCCCTCCTCCCCTATCCCCGTGTAGGTTTTTTTCCTAAAAGTGGGTTTAAGACTATTTTATTGGATGGAAATTTTGAGGCACAAAAATGAGAAGAAATATGCCCAGTTAGTTCAGAAGTTGTGTTTGGCACTCTCTAGCTTTTCTCCTCCTTCCCTTTTCCCTACCCTTTAAGCCCCATGGTTGCTTCAGCCACTCTTTTTCTGCAGACTGAGGCCAAATGTGTTGAGTAATCAGCTTGTGGTCTCTCTACCACAATTACAGAGTCCCAGGTGCAGGAGAAGTTTCTTTTCATACTTAAAGAGTCACTTCAATTTTCCTTCAAAAGGGAGGACTATCTAGAGGTCAGAACTGCCAGAACCATTTAATTCTCTTTAGAAAATGTGTTCTGTGTACATTGAGTTTAACCATTAGCTGGAGTACTGCAGATACTGTGATGTGACTGCTTCCCTTGTTTTTTTGCCCAACTCATGTCATAGAAGACTATACGTAGTTAGTACCATTACTTTGAGAGTGTGTCAAGTTGGCCAAAAAATCATCTCAGGTTTCTTTTCTCTGCAGCTTTCTTGTTAGGAGAATTCCTCTTCTATCAGCAGATTTTAACAGAACTCAAGCTCCTCTGAGAGTGGCAGATTCTTAATATGACTCAGCTTCCAGATTAATAAAATTACTGTCTCTAATGAAGGTTATCTTCTCTTTCATTCTTCAGTATTCCAATTTTTCTTGCAGTGTTGAGTGCTTGGAAAGTGTCAGGCATTTTCTTCTTGCCTATTCTAAAGAAATCATATATTTCCTTTAAAGAAGTCTGAGCTCTGCCAAAGCACTGGCCATTGTAGGTAAATGTAAAGATAAAACAGTTTTAGGTGATGCTGTCTGGATCTGAGAGAAGGCAATGTTCTGATCTAAGTTGGACTTTGAATGGTTGGAAGCAGGTGACCTCTCAAGGTCTTTTACCAACTGAGTGGCTCCATGAGTCTATGATACTCTTCCCTATTAAGAAAACTGCTTCCTCTCAATGATGCCAGTCATCTTGAGGCTGGTTCCTGGGACTGCATGAACTCAGCTTTTTTTTCATTCTGGATGAAGCTCACAGGTACAGCATCACTCTGCATTTGAAATACATATAAAGAAGATAGTACTTTGTTTAAAGCATATGAAAATGGTTCTTTGTACCACAAGTACAAGGGAATATGAATAAGGTTTCTTGTGTTTGTGATATAAAAGATTAAATGAACAGTGCTTCATTTTCTGAGGAACAAGATCCAGTAAATTGAACAGGAGCAATGCCTACTGTCCTAGGTTACAATGTAAGAAGTAACCAAAAGTATGTGTTTTATTATCATCTCCCCAAGCTGTTAAAGCAGGTAGCGCAGTGTTCGTTATCCCCTACTCATCCTTGATGACTCCCTCCAGGAGCTATCTCTGTAAATGAGCAATCAAGGACCCGCCACATGACTCATGGCGGGGGAGGCAAGCATTCCCACCTGGATGTAATTTGGGGTTTGGAACAGCACAAGGAGCCCTTATCTGCTGGATTCCCAGAGAACAAGAGCTACCACTGGACCTTCAGGTGAAGACCAGACCCTTCTACAGGATCACTGCTTCGACAGGACCACTTCATCTGGACTGCTACCACCACCCTGACTAATGGGGTGTCAGGTTGTATCCTGGCTCTGTCAGTGTTCTTGTACTATTGCATTTATTTTAATTTTCCTATTTAATTATAATTCTGACTTGCAATCTCCCACTGGTTTGTTTTCAAACTTGTACACCTACTGAAAGGAAAAGAAGATGTATATGTCTGTTACAGGGCTCTGGAAGCATTTTATCAGTTCCTCTAGCCTGCCTTTTCTCTGTCACAGCAGGAAAGACTTCAGAGAGGAATACCAAAGCAAACAGATATACAAACCCTTAATGACAGCAGTGGGTCTTATTACTACAATACACTCCAGGAATGTTATTCCCACCTTTAGCAATTTGTAGTGGTTGACATTTTTAAAAATAGTCAGAGGGAAGGGTGTTGTGCTTTGTGATATCAAAGTTCATCAGCACCAGGCACTGTGAGAGTAGGTTCCAGCTGCAAATGTGTGAACTTTAATTCTTCTGAAGCTGTTTTATCTTCTAAAAGTGTTTTGTTGCCTTCATGTCCCTTTTCTCAGCTTTTTTAAAAGCCCCTTTCCTGTCATCTGAAATCAGTTTCACAAAGGGACTGCCAGGAGACATTGAATCCTAAGGCTCTTCCACCCAGAAAGGCAAAAATAGAGTGGAACATTCACCCCTAAAGCACATATCCTGCCATAAAAAGATTTTTATTGTGGCAGCTCTCTTTGATCTTATTGTACTTTTAAAATAGAATGCTGAATTATTTTCTTAAAAGTGTGAGAAAGCTCTCAGGCATTTTAACCTTTGTGACAAGGTAATGTCTGTTGCCATTTCCAGATGTTTTGAATGATACCTTATGTACGATCCAGGCATGGGTGGGGCACTTGAGAGAAAGCCAGGACTATGGGATTGTCTGTCCCTGTAAACCTTCACCTCAGCTTCTGGCAAGGCAATCCTACCTGGCTTGCCGAAACACTGAGAACTACAGTGCAGGGACTGTAGTTTATCTCTTGACAAAAACAAGGGGGATCCAGTTTTTATGAGAGCCAGGAGACATTGCAATGTTACCATTAAATCATATTATTAACATTGCCAGAAAAAGGGGCTCACCTCACTGGCAAAAACCTGAACTAACTGAAGTCCAAACATATACCCCCACCCCACCCTTCTGTTGAAATATTTAAGCCTTAGCAGCATTTCAGTTGTTGAAGAGTTCAGGAATGGAAGCAACTACTTTTTTCCAATAAAACTATGCCATTGCAAATAAATGAATAAAGACTCACTGTTAAATTGAGCCTATGGGACACCAGGGTATGGTTAGACTGCTCAGAGCCCCTTCTCAAGTACAGACTTACCAGCCGTTTGTGTTTATGAAATCTGTGTTAAAAGCCTCAGTCCAAGGCCCAGAAAGCTCTGAAGGGACAGAGAGGAAGTCTGTTTCAACTTCCTAGAAAGTTTCTTAAAACCTTTTGCTCACAAAGACGAGACAATCCAGTTTAGGCAAGTATAAATGTGTTGTCTGCCACAATCAGCAGATTTCTTAAACTGGGCTGTTCCTAAATGCAATGCAAATGCTTTCAGGCTGCTTGTGGCTGTAGGTTAAAAGCACCTGGCCATGAGGTCCTCAGGCTCACGCTGCTTCTTTGAAATGCAGTCACAGTTTAGGGATAGAAATTGTGGCACCCTTGAAGGAAAGAGCAATGCCTTCAGAGACAGAATGAGAAAGAAGATATTGGATGGACCTTTACTTTGCAGACACAAAAGAAATCACTGTAAAGGATTATTGCTCAGAAGTTCATTGTCACAGGCTGTAACCTGGTCCAACAGCATTAAGCTGTGGTCACAGCTGATTCCTCAGATCAGTCTAATGGGAGCAGACAGCAGTAAAGCTATATGACTGCGATGCCCTCTAAGCCTGGATCCAAGTAGGGAGCAAAGAGGAGGAGCAAAAGTGTGACATTTGCATAAACACTAAATTAGAAGAAATGTTAAATATTAAGCTGAATCCATACAAAGGAAGTAAAAAAGTAATTTAAGAGATTTGTGGTTCAGTTAAGAACTCTGCAAATTACTCTATTAATGTTAAATTGGGGGTGAAAATAGATCTAATACATAGTAATGAAGCTGAAGTTTAGCCTGCAGAGTTAAATAGGCAAGCCCGTCATTCCGTGTTAGTGTGAGCGGAAATCAGGAGGGACAAAGGGTGGATAGACAAAATGATAGCATTGGCAGACAAAAGCTGTGGCAAGCTATTCACCAGATATTTAATCTCTGCTGAGCAAACTCATCACTGGCTTGCTCTGAAAAGCTCACAAATTCCCTGCCTTTCACCTTTCCTATAGAATGAAAGACATGCTGGCCAGCTGCCAACTGCTAATTCAAGTGCTTTATCGAGAAGTACGACAGTAATTCAGCCAGGGAGAGACAAGGAGTTTATGTGGATCCAGAAGAGACTCTTTATTTTTTTCCTTGAGATTTCTCAGTTGACCCTAACTAATCTCTTCTTACCGGATTTGCACCCTAGAAACATTTCTTTGAAGAATGTTTGCTCACTGGAGGAAACTGTCCAGACCATCACAGGTTGGAGAGACAGTCACTGAAGGGAAGAAAATCAATCTTTGCTGACCAATGAAAAATCATGAAAACTTCTCTAAAGCCTTATAACAACATGTCTTTTTAGCACAGCAGTGTACACAGTATACAGGGCCAAACCTGGCCATCCTCATCCAGGACTTCTGGGAGAACATGGAGGATTTTCCTGAACATTTGGCTGGGTTTTCCTCAGCCCCTTGTGCTGTCCAGTGTAATTTCATTGAGATAATAAGAGACAGACAATTTTTCCCACAGGGAATCATCCCCAAAGTCCAAACCAAACAAAATAGTTCTTCAGTGACAGACTGGAGCTATGGCAGTGCTGTGTGACAGTGGGCAGTGCCAGTGATTGGCTGTATGGACCAGCAAGAAAAGTGGAGGGGACAAAAGGATGAGAACACTGCCTCCTCCTTGTGCCTGAGGACAGAGGGAGGGAGAGAGCTTCAGACCCTCTGAAGAGGCTATGAGGGGCCTGGGGTTAAGTGTCTACTGTTTGAAAGTACTTAATTTTGTTCTATGTTTTTAATCCTGAGGGTCCTGGTGGGAGGTGGGATCCTTGATTTCTGTTTCTGATATGAACATGATGCAAAATTCACATCCCTTGGTATAAAACTCTGCCTTTACTCTTCTTCCACCTGCCTGTCCTCAATTACTTGCAGACCAAGGTCTGATCAAATTATAGAGCACATAAAAATAAACCTTCTGTTCAAGTGGCAAACCAGCCACACTTAGGTTTTCATTTAATATAGACTATGTCTTATGTTAAGAAATTATTTTGCTTATTTGTTTTATGTTGTCAGCCGGATCTGCGTATATAGCCTGAACAGGTTATATAAGTTATTCAAATGTTATTTTCCTTCCAAACTTTATGCCTCATTCCTACACTTGTTCCAATGTGCTGTATTTTCCTGACCCTGTATTTAGCAGTGAAAAAATGTGAATGTTAAATTTATATGACCTTTACCATCCACAAACAAATTAGGCTCATGTACTTTTCACTGGCATTTGAAATGATTTGGTCTGCACTGACAACTGTGTAGGTGAGAGTTAAGTCAACAGTGCAGCATTGATGGATAAGCTTAATAATAGTAAAAACCATTTCAGTTAGAAAGAGCAGATAGCATCTCAGTCTCCTTGAGATCATGGCTTATGTTTTTGTCCTCCCTGAAGTGGTGTTGGGGAGCTGTAATCTCCTGTCTTCCAATCCAAGATGGATGTATAATAAGAGAAAATAAGAAGGTCAGAAAATGGGAGGAACCTCTCCAGAAACCTCTAAACACCTGTAAGTACATCCATGCACACCAGCACAGCTTTAGATATGTTTTAAATACCCAAATGCAAACTGTTGGGAGTGTGTGTATGTCTCTGTGTGTTTGTGAGAGTGTGTGTGTGAATTAAATGTGCTAGGTAAAAAATATCACAATGATGGTGCACATTAAAAAAAATGTTCTGTTCATACAATCATTAAGATGATACTTTTAGCAGAACTGTAGGCTGTCACATCTCTTGGATTGCCTGAATAGTTCTCATGTCAAAGGTGAGTTCCTGAGACTGGCATCTCTTTTAGTCTGAATTCCTAAGGAAAAAGGTGTACATTCCTCAAGTACATGTTCACAGAGGCAGATAGACGTCTCAGACATGATAATTACCTGCAAAGCTGTTCAAGGTGAGGGGCTGCTTAGAAGAGAGACACCTCCCGCTGCTTTCACTGAGGGCAGGACAGGGAGCACTCACCACTCCTCCAGGCTGCCCAGCTCAGCTGCCCCGACCCTGCACACAGGATTGTCTGGGGGCCCATGGCACATACACATCCCCAGCTGGTGGGCAGCAGAGTTACTCAGGGGATGGGGAAAACATCTGGGGATAGCCAAGGGGAATGTGTAGGAAATGTAGAGTGCTTCCCAAGGCAGTTAGAAGGGGTGTGGGAGGCACAGGAGAGTGGGAGGAAAGAGCACTGCTCTAGTGGTCAGCTCACAGTTTGCCTTCTTACCAAGTAACGTTTTCCTCCATTCTTTTCACTACCCTACCACTCCCTGATAATTTTTTTACAGCTACCTGAGCAGTTCCTTGTCTAAGATAAACCAAATATCTTTTGTTTTGACAGAACCCAGCCATTTCTCCTCACCTAATTTTCTAAGGAGAGGATATGGTTGAACACATTTGTGTTTGGCTTCATCTCCTCTGTAACTGTAAAACTTCATGGCTGACCTCAGTTAAAGGATGGAGGAAGAAAAGAAACCTCAAAAATATTAAATTCTTATATATTAAATGAAATTTAGCTGCATGTGAGAAGAAAGATGTCTTTAATATTCTGACCAAGGAAAGGAACTACATGTCACACCCTCAGACAGGGAAAATCTGTGAGTTAACGAAGCAGACTTTTCACTGTCTTTGCTGCAGAAAAGTTGCACCAGAAACCCCTGTCCAGCCTGAGATACCAACCCAGACTGAACCCTTTGCTCAGAAGACAAGAGGGTTTCTTCACAAAAAGTTGAGACTGGGGAGACACAGTTTATTACAGAGGAGAATACACAGTGTGTTTTCTTTCTCAGAACACTTTTCTTACTTTCTTTTTTTTTTCCCCCTTTATTTGAAATGAATCATTTAATGTGTCACTCATCCACATTAGATTGCACCAGTTTGATTTTGTTTGATGCAGGCGAGAGGGGAAGCAGCGATGGGATGTGATGTGCACTTTATCTTGAGTATTATTTGTCTCTACAAGAGTTCGGTGAGATAAAACCTCGGAAAGGGCCATTGTAAAAGACAGTCATTACTTTGTAAGTGCTTACGCAAATGTGTTGGGAGATTACATTTGAGAAAAAGCTTTTCAGGCTGTCACAAGCTCCACACAGTTTCTCTTTGAGAGCCCAGTTAATCAGAGCACACTGACAGACGGGTGGGGATGATGCAAATTTGCAAGTTAGAGGCTTGGTGACTGACAGACACAACACATAATACAAGAGAAGGCACAATATGTGAGAACATGTTCCCCAAATTTACAGTACTTTGGCTAGAGATGAGAGGGTAATTCCAGCTTTATTATTAAGTCCCCTTGTAGAGTATTTTATTTCAGTGTTACTTATTTTATTGAACAAGTCAGAAAGTATTCCTCACTTTAAGAGAGTAACGGGTTTATAGGTTTGGGGAGAGAGGAGGGAGGGCACTGCCCTTTTCTTAGAAAGTGTCAAAACCCGAGGTAGACCACAGCACTCAATATCACCATTCTGCAGTGACTGAGAAATTGTCTGGAGAAACTAGAGGACAAAGTTAAATGAGTGCATGTGTATGAAAGCATAAAAACTGACATTTCCTATTTAACCACAAATCTGCAACAGACCTAAGCATGGGAGAAGGAGGGGAATCTGTAGGAGTAGCATAAGTAGATCTGCAATCTATAATAAGAGTTCATGAAAGCCACTTGTAGTGGTATTTATGGTGTGTTACACCATTTGCAGCATTTTCTCTGAACATTCATTTTTTTCTAGGGAACGATGAAAGTACTTCCTTCTGATATTAACTCAAAACTATTAAGAAATTGATATCAAGTGCTACATAACAGCCTTGATGCTAATATTGAATAATTTCTAAAAAGTCCTGAAATTCTGGAAGGCTGGGCAGTGTTTCAACAATGAGGTATACTGAGACAGATATAAAATGTTAAAACACAGCAGTAAGTTGTTATTCCTAATTCACATTATACCTACACTTTGTGATTTCAGGCCTTTAATTTCCTAGTGAGTCTCCATAGTATATTCACTTTTCTTCCCTAGGAAGATTTCAGCACTGTAGCATTTTTTTTTTTGTATGTCTCCACTTTGCAAAGGACATCTGTTTAATCAAACATTAAAAAAAATTATACCATATGAGAGAGCTGACATCCAACCAGAGAACTCTAAATAACAAACACTTGAAGAAGTACTTGCTATAGTCGGGCTCAGATGTGTTTGGAAAATGCTCTTCATCAACTAAATAATAAAAGCCATGATCAATTCACAGATAATTCTCCAAGAGATAAAGGGTCAAATCTGATGAACGAATTGTTCATGAGGGCCGTTTTGATGAGCTATAATTATATGAGCAAAATCCCATCATCTTTTGTCTCCTGATTGCAAGATAACCACATAAAAGGAAGAGAATAGAAAGGAGATTAAGTTTTTGCAGTCAGTAAGAGATGTTGTATTGATTCTAAGTTGTTGCTAGGTAAATAATTAAACCATGATTTTGCTGTTGATTTTATTTGTCTGCTGTGTGTAAAGGTTACTTAGATGCATCAGTGAAAAATTAATTAATATATTTCTGCCACTGCTCAAATAATGGAAATCCATAAAGATAAAATTACTGTAGTGGCTTGAAACCACTCATTAATGATCCGCCTCAGCTTCAGAAAATGTCTCAGTAGTCTAATGGTCCTGACAGACCAGACCATCTTTCTTCTTTTTTTTTTTTAAGTCTTCACCATAGTTGCTGCAATAAATAGATATCTATGAATGGATGATGTAGCTAAATCAACCAGATTTGATGTGCCGAGGTTCGCCAGGGCTATATACTCACTTTGTCAATTCCTGTCCCTCCTGGCAGAACCCTTGCCTGTGTAGATCAAAAGCATTAGCTGTCCTCATGCACTGCACCAAGGGAAGGGCACTGCTGAGCAGGCTGAGGATATCACACAGGGGTTATCAGTGAAAGCTGCTGTACCCTTTCCTTTCCCGCAATAAAACTTAGCTGCAATGTGACGTGTACCTACAAACTGCAGGAAAAGACAAAAGGCAGTGAAGGTCTGAATGATGAAGCCTCTGAGTAATTAGCATGGTAATACCTGAGGCATATTTGTTCGAACCACATCCATGCTAATTGCCCATTTACCAGGCTAATTTAACATCAGTTATTTCTGGGTTCATTCCATCATCACTATATTTCTCTTGTTACTAGGCTACTGTAATTTCAACATCAACTGTGTTTTGACTTACATTCGCTTGTAACCCTTCGATATCCACAGGGGAGCTCAATTTGCTGTGAGTTTTACAGGTTAAATATCTTATATGCGAAAGCTGGGGAGTTTGCATCTCAGATACCAATGTGCCCATTTCAAGGACACATGATATAGTAACTCCTGAGCACCATGTGGTCACCCAATGCAGTTTTGACAGTTCTGTTTTCTGCAGATTCTGTACTATTTAATTTCCCCCAAAATTCAGTCATTCAAAAAGGTCTCCCAGTCATTAAAGTCATTAGTTTCTTTTGTGCATCTGAATGATTGTGGTAAATAAGAATTAGAAAGCATAAATTATATTGTGTAGTGTGAAATAGAACTTAATTTGCAAGGAGATTAACTAATTGATCTGGTATGTCCTTTCCCATTTTAATGTGTTGGCTTCTGTGATACTTGTAGACATCCATGTTTTTCATTGTCTACCAATAAAACTAAAAAATATATTGTTGTTCCTCTTCTTGGAAAGATTTTGTAGGATACTAACTTTCATTTTTACTTTTGGGGAGAGATGAATGTTACTTTTCAAATTTATGAAAGCAAATGAGACATTTGTGATGGTTTTGACACTAAAACATTATGCTTTTATTTCAGGCTATGAATGGAAATCTTAGCTATCCTGAAAACCTAAAAACAAGAAGACACTGGTGCATTTCCCGGTAGTTCACTGAGAGAAAAATGACTTACCAAATGGTGCCCAAACTGGCTGGACTCCTTGGCATCCTAACTGCTCTGGGGATTTTGGGGCATAAGCAAATGTACAGGGCTCCAACGTAGTGTAAACATGATAGGTTGTTTTATTGATGGTTTTCAGTGTTGGATCCATGCATGATTGCAACACTTTTTACTGTAATCAGTGATTGATGAGAAATACCACACGTACATGCTTAATATTACCCACTAAGAATGAGGATGTGTGTTTTGTATTGGTATGCTTAAAACTGAAGAGGTGAAATCAAAAATGGATCTAGATAGTTTACTTACATGTCAGGCCTACTATATCCTCCCTCAAACACAAAACTTAGAAATACCCTGTTCAGCTGCTGCCTTTCTCTGGAGACACTAGAAATTCATGGTGTTTGATATTTTGCTAGCAGAGAGTTGCAAAATCCTAAGCACTCGCCAATAAGGGGGCACTGAGTTGTCTGCCTGAAGAGCAGGGGGAAGCAAAGTGCCTGGCTCATCCTAAGGTAGCTTGGCTATCCATGAGGACGGTGGATGGGGGAGTTTGTTGCACCTCCTCTGAGACATTGATAAGAGGTGGGTTTTGGCACTGTTTTCCACAAGTCATGTCTAAGACTTGTCAAACCTTATGGAATTCAGAACGTACATATTCCTGCAATTTCCACTGGTAACCATAGCGGGTGTAGGGGGTATACCTATCAGACAGGGTCTTAAAACACAGGTGAGACTGGGATTACAGCCTGGAACCTCTCCAGAGGAGACCCCAGGCTACTGCAATGTATTATAACAAATGGAGTTTTAACAGACAAAAATGGACGGTACATGCAAAGATGTCCTTTGCTTGGCAGTGGAGCACTGTCTTGGCAGGTGGAAGTCACTGCTTGTCAGCTGAACTTTCCAAAGTCGTAGGTGTGTAACCAGTCCCTGGTACATGCAAGAGGAATGTTCTTAACTCCTCAGCAGAAGAGTTCAAGAAGGAAATGTCAGGGTTATGTTGCCCAGCAGTGTTCTATAAATATAAATGTATTTTTTGTCTAACTCCAGCTTCAAGAAGTGAATCTTGAAGACAAGAAGATGGGTTTTGTCCTGTATATCTATGTTTATTTATAAATTCCTGGTGGTGGCTCCCCATTCAGCAATGTGCTAAGCGTGTTCCCTCAAAGTAAGGTATCTATCAGATATTAGGAGGGTTGACAATGCAGCAGAGAGCAAAGTACTTTGCTGGGAGTCATTCTATTTAATGGATGGCAGACAGTAGCCCAAAATTTCTATGTTTTATGGAAAACAGTGACACACGTTTCTTTCAAAAAAAGTCAAAACCTGGATAGTTTCCTTCTGTCATTTCCTCAAAAGTTTGAAATAGGAGAATAGGAAATGGAAGCAATGAAAGCCACAGACAGATATTTTTTTTAAATCCCTGGCCCAAATTTTCCAAAAAAGATGTTCAGCTATAACACTAAAAACTGAATACACAACAACCTTCAAAAAAACAAACATGAGAGGACCAGTTGGCAATTCCTACATAAAAAGAGCCTGAAAAGTAGAAACCAGGAAAGTTACAACCTTTCCCATGTTAACATTATCCTCAATATACCACAAAAAAAGAGAAATGCAAAGTAATTATTGCAGCAGGAAAAAGACACAAAGAGATGTATCAAAACTCCTTGAATCTATCTCTGCATTTGCATACCTCTACCAGAAGTGTCTTGAAATTTGCTGTGAGCATATGGAGGGCTTGATCAAAACCAGAACATACATTTTACACAAGGGGCTTTATACAGATGCGCTAAATTTACAAAGGCAACTGAAGGACGTTTCAGACAGACTTGACAGATTACAGGCTGCTGCTGTTACTGTCACAGTCTCTGTGTAAATCTGGTTTAACAACAAAGAACTGACACCACACAAGGACAAAACTGAAAAACAATTCAGAGGTGCTGTAGAACTTTTCCCATTACAAATACCAAGGTAGCCAAGTACAAAAGCCCTTAAATATAGGGGTCACAGACTGAAACTATAATGGAGAAGAGGATATAGCATGTGAAAAGCTATATTTTGCATTATGTTTTTCATGCATCGCAATGATGGATATATGGAAATACACAGCAGCTAAGATTTTGTGCCTCTGTTGAAAGAACTTATTTTTCACCTCAGAATCATTTGAGTGATTTCAGCTATTTTGACTGAAATTTTATAGTGGTTGAGAAGATGACAGATAAAGTAACCTGGAAAAGGTATAACCAATTTCAAAGAAGAGACAAGAATGTAAGGCTAAATTGAGCAGGGACCTAAATATCCTCTTCTTCTCATTGTCTTGGTTTAAAGTATAAAAGAACATTTAAAAGAGATTACAACTCTAGTTACTGGAGGATTCTATCTGTCAGATTGCACGAAGGCATGAAAGGAGGTGTCTGAAAAAGTCAGATTTTGTAAGAACTTTAAAAACAAAAAGCCCAGTGCTTCTCCTCAGCTAGTGACCTGCATCCATTCACTTCTACTTTGACATGGTAGTATTCCTGGAAAGTAGCAGTATGCTTCCTGTGCAGTGGCTTTCCTTCTAGGTGGTGGCCATAGCTCCTGAAGTCCGTAACTGATCTCTTCTGCCTCCAAGTATCTCTTCTTTCCCTTGGATCCTACCCAGTGTCTTCCTTGAGTGCTCATATTGCCAAGGCACAGCTTCTTGAACAGCGCTTTGCACCCACAGACTGCCACAGCCTGTCATAGTCCTAAGGATACGGAAATGTCCCTGTCCTCTTAACAAAAGGCCTGATTACAAGTTCAACAGCAGACAGTGGTGCTGACCAAAAGGTTTGACCTGCAGTGCAACTGGAGAACCTCACATATAATATTGGAGGAACCAGAGAAGCAAGCTTACCTGTGTAGGTCACTGGAAGGACTCAAGGCAGCAGTAAAGGAAACAGTGGTGGTGGCAGGGAAGCAGCTGATGGCTGAACTGTGGCTGAGAGTCTGTTTCAGAATGACAGGTGTAAGAAATTTCTGAAAACCTTTAATAATACTGTGGTAGCAGTAATTAAGTAGCAGGCACCATGCAAAGGCCAGCAGCTCCTCATAGAATTAATTTCCCAGGCTATTTTTCTGTTTTGCCACAATTGCACATGGATTACTGTGAGATCTGGGATGAATTGATCCTGTTCACTGTTGCACCAGGGAATACCATCAGCACACCTGCACTGTCTCCGGGAGAAGCAGCAACTTTTGTGGAACTAGTCCTGTTTATAACTGCTAAAGATTGGCCAGTAATGTATAAACACACTGTATTTATGGTCTGAGGAAAGTCAAAGGTGTTTGTTTTCCCCTCTTTCCCTCATCTTTGCTTTTTCACTGTGCTTTAGGAAACAGCTGTACTTAGACACATTTTGTGAGTGCAGAGCAAGTAAAGGATTTTATCTTTATTTATTTATTTTGAGGTATTTATTTTGTATCCATTATTGAAAAACTGATCTGGAGTTAATCTATATACCTTCTCCTAGGAATTATATTCTTCACAGGTCATTTGCACAACAAAAGGCCCTAGTCCTTACAGGATCAATCCTCGATGCAGGCACTTTTTAAAGTTAGGATATTTTGCACGTTCAATATAGGTAAACCAGTTAAGATTAAATGGCAGTTATTAAAAAATATTAACACATTTCCAGACACAGTAGCAATAAAAATGTGTGAAAAAATAATTTGTAGGCACCATTGTCTATTGCTTCTGCAAGATGAAAAGCATACCAAAAATGTCAAAGTCTTCTTAGAGGCATTTAATTAGAGTAATTTTGCACCATGCTGTTGTTACTGTGTGTGACTCACCAGTACGGAGTACAACAGACCATTTAGATCCTAGTGCAGTTTGGCAAGTATTTGTTACAAGTTTTTAATTTTCTAAATGACTTTTCTGAGTGAAGAAATGAGAAAGTGTTCTAAACGGTTATGAGACCTCTTCTGCCAGTTTACCACTTTATAATATTATGGAGGTTTCAGTTTTCCATGGATGTGCCTGACACTGATGCTGACATATTCTGGGCCTGTACCAATATTGTTCCTGTGAAAAACACTATGGAAGTAAAAAAATTCACCCTTCTTTAAGCAGTCTCTACTTCCCTAAATTTAGGACAATTTCAGTCTAACATAAAGGCTTAAATTGTACATTTCACTGACTTTTCTAAGCCAAGGAATCACACTAACAATTGATGAGATGTAGGATAATTGTAACATTGGGCTTCACTGACACTGAAAATGATAGAAAAAAGGATCAAACCAATCTGTCTGTAGTTCCACTGAGGTAGGTCAAGCAAATACTTTTAACACAAGTAAAACAAGCAAACGATCAGAAGTCAGTCAACACATTTCCCTCCAGCACAGCTGTGCATTGGAGTGGATTTTTATTTTTTACTCCCATAGTGCTGAAAATTAATGCTGAAGCAGCATCACTTTGGTTCCCTCACTTTGATAATAAAAAGTTCTTTATGAGTTTGAGAGTGAAAATTGAATCTCTACCAATGTAGTGCTCAGCCACTCCACACCTTATGAAACAGATACACAACACCTCCTTGTGAACCTCTCTTAGATTCTCGCTGTGTTGCTTTCATCTCACTCTGCTTGTTGAGAAAGAGATTTTACAATGAGAAACTTTTCCATGTTCTTACATGGTGCAGTGGAATGTCTCAGCAGACCTGAGGAACAGAATTGCTCTGTTGCTTCCATTGATGCATTTCTCCCATGTTCAGTTTCAGCTCTAGCTCAGGAGGGTTCCACCCTCGTCCCTGCAAAGGGACAGCACTTATTTTTAAGTCATAAGTAGCAAGCACTAAAATCATCAGCATCCATAAAGTTCCTCATACACATCTTGGACATTTTTCCATACCCATCTTGGACATGTAGGTCCAAAAAAAGAGGGAAGAACATGGAAGGGAAGGAGGATAAAGATAGCTATCTTTTTCATGTAGAGATCATATGTGATACAGGATAAAGATTGTACTTCTGAGCAGTCTGCATTTCCAACGCAATCCTTTCTCCCTCTCTATAATCACTTCTAGACAAATATCTTTAAAGCATGCCTATACTAGAATGCTGGAAGACTGTACTGTAACATTTTGGATAGTGGAGACCACAGTAGCTCAGGAACATGCAGTGATGAGCTGACTGGCAGGATTTATTACCCTGGGAACCATGGTCTCATGCTGCTGCCTAGACCACTGTCAGAACCAAGTGTTTTTCCATGCTGCCTAGATCCAACTGCGCTGATCTGGGATACCTCTCAGTGTGGGCGTCCATAACACAGGGCAGATATTCTCTCAATCCACATTTCCAGTAGCTTCCTTTATCTTCCCCCACTGTCCTGTTTTATTGCATCCATAAAGAGATTTCACAACCACACGCTTCTTCCTCAGTTCGTGTTCCACATCCTACTTTTTAGCATCCCTGCTAGCTCCATTTTTAGGAGCTTCTTGGTGTTAGTAATTCTTTGGTCCAGCTGAGAGTGAGAAAAGGTAATGCCTGACTGGGAGCTGGGTGGAGCAACAGCCTGTTGATATTCTTCATGTGATAGAAAGTGACTGACTAATTCACATGTGTGGAAAATTTATAAAAATACATAAAAACATTTCTAGTGTTATTAAGCTTTAAATACCAGGCTTTCAGCTGGGCTGAATTTGAGGTTTAAATCAGTTATTAGGGATTTCTGGAGTGTGTGAGCATCTTCTAAGCAGTGATAGAAGACCTCTATGGCTTCCCTTCTTCCTATGAAGAGTGTGTATATTTGGTAACTCTGGTAAATGATTGATGAGACCAGTTTCTCAAACAAAGCTCATGTAATTATCTTTGCAATGGTTCAGTTTACATGCCAATTACCAAATTCCAAAGTGAAGAAGCACTTAAAAGGTTCTGCATTTTTTTTATTCCAATGACCTCACTGGTCCAGTAAAAGTTATTGCCTTTCTCTGTAAACCTAGCTTGGCTTATATGCTTAGACTGTCACTATTATAATAACATTATTATTATATGTGTTATTTGTATCATGCACTTACTTCAACATAAATAATTTTCTTTTACCATAAATTTCCTCTCAAACTTCAATTTTCCTTTGTTTTAGTACACAAATGGGGACGGTCTGTGTTCTTGAGATAAATCCTGAAGTGGGTTCACCAGAAGTAGCACTGCTATTGATGCCCGGAGGTGGCTACTTAAAAACAGCGGCTAGACAAAAAAAAGAGAATAAAAGTAGGTATTTAGTTGAAGGGCCTTCAAAGGTACTCACTGGGCAGTCAAAAGGCTCCACCCAAGATGGACACTGGGTCACAGGTTCTTCATACTTTTATAAGTTTGGTCCATTTGCATATCAGGGTTAATTCTCCAATTATAACTTCAGTTAATGATGTAAATACACCAAATTTGCCCCTCCTCTTCAAAGGCTTTTAGTTTACATATTTTGGGGCCTGGGACAATCAAGATGTCCTTGAAGAGCAAACCTACAGAGGGTTTGTTATGTCTAACCAGCATGAGAGGACAGTATTTAACAGGCCACACAAAACTTCAGAGTTACACACTAGGCAGTACAGGATTTGAGAAGTATAAAAGTCAAAACCTGAGGCATCTTGGTCAGTAAAACCTGGTCACTACACAAGGGTAACTGAATTATCAGACCTGAGGCCATGTGGCAAACCTCTTGTTGCTGGTAACACTTTGCTCCTTTAGTGTCTGCAAGTCTCAAAGCACGCAGTGGAGGAATTAAAGGGGGGGAGGATGATCAGCTAATTGACTCGGATGCTGAGAGCTGGAAGCAGATGTTTAACCTTGTGCCTGTCACCAGAGCATGAGGACTCACACCGCCTCAGCATGCCTTCTCACACCCCAGCCAGTGCAGCTCAAGACTCAATTTCCATTTTAATTACATAATCATTTATCAGTACTTGCCCATAATAAGCAGATAAAATCCTTCATCTCTGTTTAGTGGTGGATAATTCACTCACGTCTGCTAGCACTGATACTGTCTTTTCCAGGGGCCATACCTCAAGGTCTTTACTCAAGTTCCAACTTAGTTCCCACATTGACATATTTCCTGTGAAAACAAAGAAGGAAAGTAGTGAGTCTAAGGCAACCAGAAGCTGCTAGTGTTGTACCAAGTCACCATTAAAGAAATGTTTTTTCCTCCTGAGATAGTTTATTTTTCATCTTCTTTTTAATATCTGCTTTGAAGGCCTTTAGCTCTTATAGTTTTCATAGCCACCTTTTAGTCAGCTTATTATTTTTAAGGCAAATTGTCTGCTTGGGTATTTTCCAGATGTGCTCTTTTTATGCAGTCCTGGTTTTGCCAGGTCACTGTACTGATTTCCACCCATGGAGCTGGAATGTCTGAATATCATTGCACTCACATAAAATTGAATTAATACCGCTTACTTCATCTTTTAATCTAGGACATATAAACACTATCATTTGAGAACTCCTGGTATCATTTCAGATGTATCTGAGTTAGTTTTAATTTAATTAGCTAGCACATCAGTATATTCTTAGGTTTTAATATCACTGACACCACAGTCCAAGCAGTTTTTCACAGGACCATGCACAGTCTCTCAGGGCTGCAGACGGACACAGGCAGTAAAGTCCATGTTCTGCAATTTCTTATGCTTGAAAAATGAGACTGGAGACGTCATGTTCAGTTATTTGTGATGAATTTTGTTGCCTAACTTCTCCTTTTCAAAGTTCTCTTTTATTTTCAGCGGTCCTAAAAATGCTGACTATTCCATAAAAGTTTTCTTTTATTTAGAAAAAAGCTACCCATCTTAGGCTTAAGAGTAGGGATTTTTTGGTCAAAATTGATAGTAAATTCCTTATCTCATGGACTAGAATGAAAAAAAAATGAACTAGAGGCCTGCAAACCCACCTGTGTTGCCACCCTAACTATTCTGGGATCACTGTGGAAAGAAGAACATTTAAAGCTCTAATATTCTTAATAGATAAAAGATCTTCCTGTATTATTCTAAAACAATCTTATGAAAATTGCAAAATTATGAATATTTATCTTATTATTATTATTATTTTAAAGTATATTATTGCTATGTTATTTCACTGTGATTCCTCCCAATTATTTTTGTTAAGTTATTACTAAAAAGCACAATGCATTTGATGGCATTGAGAGAAATCTTCCTTCTATTTTTTCCCACAATCTGTTTAAAGCCTGGAAGGTATTAACACCATAATGAAAGTTATACAGATGGATTTTCAGAGACTTCAACAAAAAAAGACTAAGTCATCCATGATTGATCAAAGGGATAAGTGGACTTTCCCTATTAAATCTTGAAAGACAAAAGCTTGATATTCAGTATCTAGCTGAAGCATCGATTTTAAGGGAACAATTTTCCTACTGTTAGACTGATGAAATACTCTAAATGTGATGACTAGACTGATGAAAACTCTAAATCAATATGACTCTACTATTTTTTATATTTGGCATTAGTCTTCCCACAACATGTAGCTACCATCAGAGTGAAATAAAGGCAATGCCTTTTCATTAAATGGATACACTCTTCAGCTTACACCAAGATTTCTTACCCATCACCTGCTGCTGTGGAACTTTCATTGGTCATCATTGTGTAAGGAAGTACATATTTAAGTATTTTAAGATGTTTCATGTGTAAGAAAACTTCTAATTTTGGATAATTTTCTTCTGCTCTTTAAAAAAAGATTTCCTGCTATAAAGTAATGACATTTTCAGAACTACACAACACTGTGCTAACACAACCAGACGATAAAACCATTTGCCTTTGTTCTGTAAGGTAAAACTTCTGAGCTGAGTTCAGATCATATTCAGCTTTTTGATACTGTGCAATATTGCAAGAATGGCTAATCTGCTCTGTGCTTTCTCTTCAGCATGGAATACTGAGTTGTTTTGCTAATTCTAAAATCATGGCTAGTTGCCACAACTTTTGTCAGCTAAGGCAGAGCCTCTAATCTTGTTGTTGGGGAAGACTTTATTTAGTGGTGGTTTAATCTGCCATTTGATTTAAAAGGAGTTTCTCTTTTTTAGAACATTTTGGTGATGATCATGGGAGAGTGAGCGATTTTTTATTTTTTCTCTTTTTTTCAGCTTGCAGAAACTGAAGGAATAGAAAGCTCGTCCTAGCTCAGACAATTTAAGAGCAAGACTGACCTCAATACAAGGCTTTAAAAAACCTGCATGCTGAGTAATCTGTCAACTGGGCAACAACTGTGAGTTTGCTTATGAGTTAGGAGAGTCAGAGAGAGAGAGAGAGAGATGGGATTTGGGTTTTTTACTATATTAGGAAATGTTAAGGCAGATGGAGAAGGCTGCTAAAGCACTAACAAGGGAAATCTCAAATATGGCATAGGCCATGGAGGTGGCTGGATGTTAGAGCTGTAAGATTAGCATCATTTTAGAGCTGGTTCTTTATACAAGGTATTTCCTGACAAAGCTTCTGGAGAGGTTTCAGGCCCTGGATATATAAGTGAAGGCAACAATAGGCCTCAAACAAAATTTTAGGGATGTGATAGAAAGCTGAGATGATTTGCAGATACCTGGCACCCAAAAGGAAAATCTGTTTAAAAGAAAGGGGAACACTGGCATCATGCATCTTTGAAGAAAACACCTGGATATGTGCAAGAGAACTCAACCACTGGAGCAGTCTCATTCTGTTAAGGAAAAAGGTCAGCAGCCTGATACAATGGGATTGCAAGAGTCATATGGATCATAGAACATCCTGAGTTGAAAGAAACCCACAAGGATCCTCAAGTCCAATTCCTGGCCCTGCACAGGACCATCCCCAAGAATCACATCATGTAGCTGAGAGCGTTGTCCAAATGCTTCTTGAACTCTGTCAGGGTTGGTGCTGTGACCACTTCTCTGGGCAGCCTGTTCCAGTGCCCAGCCACTCTCTGGGTGAAGAACCTTTTCCTGATATCCAGCCTAAATCTTCCCTGACTCAGGTTCATGGTGTTCACTTGGGTCCTGTCACTGGTCACCAGAGAGAAGAGATCAGTGTCTGCCCCTGCACCGCCGCTCATGAGGAAGCTGTAGACTGTGACAAGGTCTTCCCTCAGTCTCCTCTTCTCCAGGCTGAGCAAATGAAGTTGCCTCATCTGCTCCTTGTATGGCTTCTCCTCAAGGCCCACAGATGTGGGAGTCCAGAGTTCGGGGAATATTTCCCTGCCTATTTTAAGGAGTTTACCCCCCTGGAACACACTGTTTTTGACCTTCGTCCATGGAGAAAGCTGCCAACTCTCTGGGAAGAAGTTGAACGCACTGCGATGTGAACTAGATGATAGAATATTATGTAAGGTTACACAGGGTGAAAATATAAAGGTGTTGGGTTTATTAAAGTAGCAAATAGATAAAAAGCACAACTCCAAAATGGAGGATTGTTGTTGTTCTATAACCTTCTTCTTCTTCTTCTTACTACTCCATTTAATGCAGAAAAATTGTTTAAAGTGATTGGATGGAAAAATCCGCAGTTCCTGTGGACATATTAAAAACGTTTGTTGAATATTGGTAGAAAAGTGAAAATATCTGTCGTTTCAAACACTGATTGGATTGTTTAGCTTTAAAAACGGCGTGTTATCTTGATTTCGGTGGCATTCTGCGCATTTTCCTCAGCATTCACATCCCTCTGCTGTAACTCTTAACTTTTCTGATAAGACTTAATAAACTATCTGAGAGCAGAGAAGGCTGAATGTCCGTTAATTAAGTAAAATCCAGGCAAGGACTCAGAAATCCTCCCCCAGCAGGGGAGAAGTGATTTAAGGCACAGCAAGACCAACAGGTGGAATTCAAAACAGAATCCCACACACCACCATTCTTGCTGGTCTACTTTGGACACTAATATCTTTTTTATATTGTGGCACCCCAAAGCTGCCCCCAGCACTCGAGGTGAGGCCGCCCCAGTGCAGAGCAGAGCGGGACAATCCCCTCCCTTGCCCGGCTGGCGATGCTGTGCCTGATGCCCCCCAGGACAGGGTTGGCCCTCCTGGCTGCCAGGGCACTGCTGACTCATGTTCACTTGTCATCAACCAGGACCCCCAGGTCCCTTTCCATGGCACTGCTCTCCAGCATCTCATAGCCCGGTCTGTACATCCAGGGTTGCCCTGCCCCTGGTGCAGAATCTGGCACTTGCCCTTGTTAAACTTCACACAACTGGTGATTGCCCATCTCTCTAATTTGTCTTGGTCTCTCTGCAGGGTCTCTGCTTTCAACAGAGATGAAGCAAAGAGCTAGTCTATGGTTAGCAGACAATGAGATAATAAAACCCTTCAGAGACAGTGTCCAGGAGCAATAGGACAATGCTCCAAAGAGCAGAGATAGTCAAAGACAGGATGCAGTGTAAGAAGAAACATGAGCAAAAAAAGAATACCAGAGAGAAACAGATATGTCTGTTGCTAGCGCCAGAGCATCTAGACCCTCATTACCAAGAAGAGTAAGTAGGCATGTTATGAAAGAGAACCAAACAGTGCTTGAAGAGGAAGCTGACATTAAGGAGAAAAAGGCCACTGGTTGCTCTTCACATCAGAGCAGGCAGCCAGGTTCTTGCTGTAGACAACAAACTGTTGAATGTGGTGGGGAAACCTAGCCCAAGAATGAAAGAATGGAGATTATTCCTGTCCAGGAAACAGATTAAAAAGATTAAAGAATTTGAAAACCAGTAAGATGCTTCTTGATGATTATAGTATATTCAAACATACACCAGTACCCCACCTTTCATGGAATTTGACATTACTTTTCTAAAACAGTATAAGCCAGGTAATTGTCAGAGAAAGTTGAGAGTATAACCTCTATTCCCTGCAAAACACCACAACCACTTGAAACTGTCTATATGCTGTGATTGTATGGCTTTAAATCAAAGCTTCAGCTGCAAGTTAAGGAATATACATGAGCATGCATATTCCATCTGGGAACTCAGTTCTAACTTGGTGGAAACAACTGAAATGTTTGTTTTATGCTTGTGAGGAGACTGAAGTCCGTGGACAGGTTATGAAACCAGACATTGCAGGAGAAGCAAGAAAATGGAGGCAAGGTAGGGTTAACTGGAGTGAAAGCATTCATGCATTCAGAAAAGAGAAAGGAGGGAGGTGGTTGTGCTGCGTACCTGTTAAGTAGCTGATGGAATGAACTGTACTGTGGCAGCAAGAATAAAATTAAATCTTTTCTTATAAAGATTATCCCTAAGAAGGACGGTAAAAACAGTATTACAGACTTCTCAGAGCTTTTCAGGATATGGATCTAGCTAATAACGAGAAAAATACATACAAAGAAATGGTAGAGAGGGGGAGAGAGAGAGACAGAGAGACAGAGAGAAAGGAAACATTAGCTTCTCAAATAGATGCTGGAGGGATAAAAAACCCCACCAAAAAACCCCAAGCCACACAAAGTACCAAACATGGTAAGACCCAGACATCTGGGATATTATATTTAGCAAACATTTTGACAAACAGTCAGTGAAACTGTAATTCTATTTTAGATTTGGATTACATGAGCAGCAAAAAACATAGAAGAAATACTCATAGAAAATAATCCTAGATTGAGTAGATGTGACAGATTTTGACTTTTTTTAACTGAAAGATAGAAAAATTAGGAGAAAGCACTGTATGACTTACAAGGTGTAAATGTAAAGAAACAGAGAAAGTTAGTTTGCAAAGCTGATGGGAATTAAACTCAAGAGTTTTCATTAGGTAGGGGTAGAATTGCTTTAGGTCTGCAGTGCAATACTCTGAGTTTTTACTAAGAAGGACAACATAGGAAAGAAGAAATACAATTCCCCTGGAAAAATATAGAACAGGAATGGATTAGCAAGAAAATTGTATTTTTGTAGTTAAAATGTACAGAAAAGGAAATGTAAATGAAACTGAGGTGGGACTTGAAAAGAAAATTAAAATAAATTGCTGTGACTAAGAGAATATGGAACAAACTTCAGGCATTCCGTTTTGTATTAAGTATCTTCTGTAAAGCAATTTTGGAGGCCAAGACTCTGAGCCAGATGGTCCCTTCAAACTCTCCCTCTCCTTTCCACTCAATTTCTACACTTTCTGTCTGGCAACATGAGGAGGAAAATAGTGGAAAATTAATTCTAACATTAGCTAGCTTTTGTCTCTGTGTCTGGCCCCATTAAGTCAGCCTGCAGACATGAATGTACCAACTTAGAATAATGTTGCTAGCAGCATTGCCAGGAAATACTCTCCCATTTAGGGACACAGGGTTCATTTTGATGCTAATGAATCCACTCAGTATTCAGCAGAATTGTCAGATACCAACAGCTCAGGTGTACAGCCAAGCAGCTGCATGACTGTTACCATCCCTTTCTTTATGACAGATGGAAAAAGCCCATCCATGACGGTCAAAAGGCACTTTTGAGGTGCTTCTGTGGGCACAAAAGTTTCACAAAGCTTAGTTCTATGTCTTTTCCTCTTCAGTATGTACTGTATCTCTGTCAAGGAAATGGACAATCCCTGCTCATGTGTCCACCATGTAGTGTCCATCCTCATAGCATCAATAGAGTAAGGGTCTTGCCCACCTGCTGCCATTCTAAAAAGGACTCATTTCTTACCAACACACAATTCAGCCCAGTATATACCAAGTTTGTCTTTGTAACAATTAACAGAGACACTTTTAAAAGTTTGCAGTTTTGAGGGCTCTCACAGAACACTGAAACCAGGCATAATTCTATTTGATTTGAGATTCAGAATTAGCAAGTGGCCAGAAACACCCTGATTTCACTTTTGATTGACAAGAGTACTGTGCATGTTCCCCTTACTGAAATAAGCACATTTTATCTGGTACTCATACACTGGGAAACCGCTCCCTACAGCTACTGTAAATTTATGCATGTATATATTATTTTTTCTTACAGTTACTGTGATCAGGAGCATAACATCGATTTTCTGGAATTAATATTGTTTCCACATAAAATCTGGATGTACCATATGGTCATAATCCTCTTCATTAGTAGACAAAACCATAGCTGCTAGAATGGATTTATTTCAAGCACCCTTCTGTATTTCACCAAAGATACTGTGCTCAGTAAGATGGGTACTTTTCAGAGAGTTTACAGTGAAATTAGTTTTAGGTGAGATAGGATTTTTTAAAGTGGACACCGGCCTTATATAGCCCCAAAACACACTAGGAAAAGTTTAATGAAAAATATAGGTGGTTATTGAGGAAATGTCTCATTCTGCCTTGGAGAGTTAAAGGAAACACATTCTAATTAAACATCCCCTCCCCCATTTCTATTTTTGTAGACTCAGCAAGTTGCCTGACTGTGCTGGTGAATCCATTACTTTAATTATTATGCCTATTTAAACAAATGATAGATAAAAACCTCTTGTAAAACTATAGTTCAAAAGCTGCTATTCTGTTGTGTGATTTATACTCAACACAAACTCTAAAACTAAAACTGCATTTTGAGCTGTAATGTAACCAGACAGCATAGATCAGCAAGATCATCTTCATTAGTGACTCTATCCTAGATAAGTCTCATCAGTGAAAGAATTGGTCATGACTGACATTTACAAGTGAATAAAGGCATTAGCTGGATAACCAAACAAATAAAAATAAAAACATTCTACTGTCCTTGTGCCTAGACAAACAACACATAAATTTGGGATAAAATGTCACTAACATTTAAAAACTTGATTGACTTGCTTTAGGGAATAGTTGCAGTGACAATTGCTCCAGACAAAGAATATCACCTCAGCTGAAATCTGCCACCTCTATACAAATTTGATAAGAAGTGAGACTATATATGGCAGAAAACACTCGCAGTAAGTGGAAGTGTTTAAACTGCCCCTTGACCTTTATATTTGCCATGGAGAAACTAACTGAACAACTTTAAGCAAGTGCACTCACTGCAAACTATTTTCCACTGTTTTACATAGCTTTGCCAGTTTATTTTAATGCATTATCATTATAATAGCTTTCATTTCTGGACTGTCTCAGTGGCAGTGGATAATGATGTACTATGATGCCAAAAGTCATGCCTTAATGTTGACAGCTGATGTTTCCAATATCTTGCTTCCCAGAATACTTACACAGTTATTCAAATCTCCTGGGTCAAGGTTTGCTCTGTTAGCATATATGTCTCACTCAATTTCAGATTCCTTCCTCCACAAGGAAATTGAATTTTATTAATAATATTTTTACAGGATTTCTGTGAGCTTCCATTTTAATTCATGGTTGAAAATGCTTAGAGTAGAAATGGTTGGAAAAACACCACCCCACCCTTGATAATTCCCCTCCGTGTTTTGTCAACATTTGAATGCAATGGAAATTTTTCTATGTTTGCAAATTTGGGATTAATTCCAATAATGTTCTTTGGTTCAGTACTATAGCAATCCTTTTAGTTTTCATTCTTTATGTGATATGAAGGAAAGTTTTCAGGAGAAAAATTTAGCATATTTCATACGTCCCACAGTTGCATATATCTCAAAACCTCAGGAAGAAAATGCATTTGCTTCTCTCATACTATTGAGCGGTGTGACTTTTCTGATTTACTTTTGTCCTACCGTTGAATAGTGCTTATTGAAACCAAAAAGCAACACAGAATTTTGAATGTATGAATTCTGTACATGTTAATCATTTGCCATGAAATCCAGGCTAGCTGACAAAGGTTCGGTATTATTCACATCCAGGATTCTGCACTCGAATAGTTATTTCATATTAAATGTAAATTTCTGAATGGCTTTTCCCTGCAAACCTCTTGCTGCAGTATTGCTAATGCTCACTAGAAGCCAGCTGAATTAATCTCAAGCACAGCAGAACCTTCTGTAATGCCATATCAAGAATTTGCCACAGTGACATTCCTGATTCTTTCCGACAGTTGAATGACACACAGCATTGCTAATTCACAAAGTAATGCTGGGCATTTTTATGCAATGTGACTTTTCATCTTCCCCACAACTGCTTGCTCACATATTTTCTTCCATATTAAATTACTCATATGCATAACTGATATAATCTCTTTTCTGCATTCGCATGTGTCTACAAGATTTAGTTATTATCCTGTCTGGAATTAAATCTGGACTCCTCTCTTACAATTAAACAATTATTCTTGCATTTTATATCTCCCTACATTAGGTGCAAAGGAACACATTATAAAATTGCTCTAGTCTAAATTAAGGGAGCTTTCCTGATTTCCATTCCATTACCCTTATATTCTGGATGAAAGATAGATGTCTTGGTCTGCATCCAAGTAAAACAGAGGTGGAAATTACTGGCAGGTGCATATATATGACAGATTCAATATACTTTATTAAACTTTTCCCTTAGCTTGATTTTCTGAAGGTAAAGTTTTAGCCATTTTTAGCACATGATGCAAGATCCATTTTTGTCCTTTACTGAGCATAGTGTCTGGGACCTCCCTGATGACTAATCTTTAAATATTCACTCACTCACAACCCTTGTGGTGCAGATTATTGGACAGCACAGCAGGTGCATGATCTGTGTGATACTCTGGAGAATGCTGAACCTTGGAGAGAAGGTTTGCTGCCACATCTGAGTGGAAATTTGTGACACTTGAGACTTCACTCTTCCCATGAAGTTTGCTTAGCTTTCAAGGCAGGTCCACTTCCATTATCTTTGTAGGATGTGTTCGTATGTCTCTCAGATGTTTCAGTGATTAAGATTAATGACAGAAGTTAGTCCAGAACCATCATGTTCTAAGTGAATCTTGTAGACTAATAAAGGGAAAAGGTCTATGTATTAAAAAGATCTAGTGCAGGCAAAGTGCTTCAAAGAGCCTGCTTGACCAGTCAAGGGTCAGAAGATATCAAGCCACGGGTAGACACTTAAATATGAAATAAAAAGGGGCTGGATTTAGAGCATTCCCTATGAACTTCTCATAAATCAGACACAGACACAAAGCTCACAAAGATTGCCTCACTGGTTTTCAATGACAGGGTACTGAGAAAAATCATAGTGTGTGCTTCCAGCAGCCTCCAGCCCGCAGGGGAAGTATCTGCTGGGTACCTCCACAGCAGCAATTTGTGACAAATGATGTGTCCATTATAAATCCCTTGCTCTTCCAGAAGAGCAAGGGAGAGTCAGGCACAGGGAAAATTGTAGTCTCTCTGATTGCAGAGCAGTGGGCTTGGTACTGCATGACAGAGTCTTGTGTATAGACTGGAGGGTCTCTGGGGCAGGAGAATACAGGCTTGACTATAGCTATCAACATACTCTGGGACGAAGGAGTGTTTTCCATCTCTCCGGTCTACAATGAAAAAAGAGCCCTGGTGACCTGTCAGGTCAAACACTTCATGCGTGCTATTCCTCTATCTCCAACCTTTCTCCATACACCTACCATTCCTTTAGAGGAGAATATTATCAAATGGACATTTCTGTCAGCTTCTTAGTCAATTCCTGCCCCACAGTGAGTGAGACAACACATAAGTTTTGTCTAATCAAGGTGTAAATTGAGGTTTTACAATGTATATTACTTTAATGTCTCCCTAATGCATTCATATTTATGGTTTCTTTTAGTTAATAATTCTAATCCATCCACCCGTTTGGAGAAAAAAAGGCCAACAGAATCTAAACCAAGACCTAAAATGTCTGGTCACATGGAGAAGCAAAGCACTCTGATACCACCTGATAACTAATAACTGGGCATTAGGAGTCTCAGCAAAGCATACTGCAGCTGCACCATGTTACTCTCTGATGCAAACCGCGGAGCTGCTGCCTTGTCTCTGTGTTGGCTGCCTTGGCATTTGTATTTGACTGGGATTTCTGACTGACTGAAAATCAGCTATTGCAAAACACGAGTCCCACAGATGGGTTAGTAAAGCCAAAGTATTTTCATTCTCTTAGAGTTCCCACCAATCCCACCATGGCTGTGTATGACATCTGCAGTTGCAGATGAGATAATTTTTAGTGGTTACTCTATTTTCACTGTCGGCTCCAGTCCCTACTGTGCTGCCACATGTAACTTTTCAGTGGCTCCCTTTGTACAGTGTGGGGTTTATCAAAGGCAAAGCCATGTTGTCATGAATGAATAATGTCCTCATGGCACATGGTACTCTGTAATTTATTTTGGTTCTCTATGAGTAACTCCTGTAAAGGGATTTTTCTAATGTTCTGTATTTGTATAATAGGTTTCTCATGGCAGTTTTGAACACATGTAGTCAATTTAATTGATTATGCCTCTATTAAAAATAGTCATACAGCAGTGACAGTCTTGACAGCCCATCTGTAAACAACAGAAGCCATTTAAACCCAGCTCTAAAATGTTAATTAGAAAAATGCTATTTGTGGCTGCATATGAATCTCTTGAGTGAAATTCTCTTACTTTCACTACAGGATGTACTGGGGGAATGGGCATGAAGTTCTCCTTTAGAAATCCTCCAGGCATGAGGAGCACCTTTGGAAGGAGCCTGTGGCAAACAGGGGTGCTTTGACTTTGTTTTGTTGGCCGGTAGCCTTACGCTTATGGAAGCGCAGGCTGGAGATTGCTGCAGCATATGCCGCATCCAAGCACTGGCCTCTCCCTTTGGCCATTTCCTACCCCAAATGCCAGTCGAGAGCAGAAGGGCAGGAATACAGGCACTTCCACTTCTGTTGAACTGCCACATTTTCCCTTTACATTATGATGATATTTCTGGGCCAAATAAACTGACTTTATATGGGAGATTCGACTGGGTTGTAGCACAAAGTAGGTATATTGTCACAGTAAAACACAAGCATTACCCTGCAGCTCTCTCAGGTGCAGTATCATTCTTCTGAGGGAGAAAAGATGCTACAAAAAGAAAAGGTAGGACTGTGAACAGCTTTAATTTGACAGCTCCCTTGTCACCACTGGAACAACAATGATTTATGCTGGCTGAGTGTAGGCCACTGAATTCTTTCTTGCATAACTAACAAAAGCTTTTCCTCTTAATCTAATTGCTCCTTCCCTCTTAACTCTCCCTTTGCTCTAGAGCTTCTGCTTTGAGTGGGTTTTAAGGCTTATTGCAGATAAAATGCAAGTGCACAGACTGCATGTGAAAAAGAAAAGTTGATGTCAAGTACCGAGCAAACACTCCTGGAGAGCTGCTGCTCTGATTCCTGAGCATAAGCTAAGGGACCAACCACACTTTCGGGCCCAAGCCTCAGAGGTGCTAATTTTCTGTGAAACCCCTGAAACATGATGAGTCAACAGTAACTTCCAGGATCTAGCCTTTGTTTCCAAAACAGCTGTTTGAGGGGATGTCTTCTTTTTTCTCCAAGATACTTTTCAGTGTTGAAGAAAGTCATAGCTCAGTGACATTCTTTAAGTTACCAGTTTTCTATTTAATTTTGGTTCTTTGAAAATATTTTGACATAATTCCTGTGCATGATTTACCTGAACTAAATGACAGGGGACACACCTCATATCTAAAGGAAATCTCTCAACTCCTGCTGTGAGGTACTGATTGATACTATACTATGGATCAATACTTCTATTACCAGTACAGTATGAAGTGATAAGCTATTTCCTCACTATTTTTTAACATTTGTCTCCTTTTTGAATACTATGGAGCTATCACATTACTTATAGACTCACCAGATACAATATACATTTGTGTAGATCCATTCTTGGGGGTTTTTTTGGTCACATACACAAGCCAGGATAATCCAGGAAAATTTATTTTTTTATTTTTATTTTTAGAAATTGAAGCTTACTTTACTTCTTTTGACTTATTAATTTAAAAGCATCAGAGAATTTATCACAGATCACCACTATAACATATCATTAGGCTTAAATCCACTTTAGCCATCAAAGGGATTATTTGTCCATTAATGGCTGACAGTAATGAGTGTGCATCCGGCACTTACAATTTCTGCTTGCTTCTCACTTTCAGCAATGACTTCATTTTGAACATTTTGACAGTGTAGAGTTATTCAGTGTAAAAAACACTTTCCAATGCTTGTCCAGCAGTTGCTGCAGTCTGTCATCACAGCATATGCAAACTATTGCATTTTAAAATGTTTATAGACACAAGTGGTCTAAATTTGTTCTTCCAGAGTGGTGCCTAAACCACAGTGGAACTCTGTGTCCTAAAATCCTTGTGGTTGCAACAAATATCCAAAATGCAGTGTATGTTTGGTATTATACCTATTGGTTTAACCATTTTGCTGAGACGTGCCAAGAACTCTAATGGTCTCTCATTTCTTTTACTTCTTAGAAGTAAAACTATTCTCTGTAACATCAGGCTTTTACCATGTTTATGATTAGAAACCCGAATAACTGACAGCATATTTTTTAGTAGAGTGGTTGGTTTCGCCAATGGTCTATCACTGCTATAAGGCATGAGGCACACACTGACAGGGCAAAGAGTATTTTTTCTTCATTCATCTAGATGCTTTACTCAGCACAGCAGTCATTAAAACTCGTATGTTACCCACACTTTGCCATTTAGATTTCTATTTATTTTTGGGTGCTTAGCCCCCACCCTTCCACTTTAGGCCCCTGTCACCTTTAATTACCCAACTCATCTGTCAAAGGGCTGCAGTTTCTACCTTTTTAGTCAAAAATTTGCCGACAACTTTTCTTGAAAGCATGCTTATTGCAAACTAAGCCAGTATTTTATACAAACAGCAGTGGCAGAGGTGTTCCTTGAAGGTTGCTGCCCAAGGACTGGAGCAGCTGAGCAGGCAGCTGGCTGCAGTGAGGGTTTTCAAAAGTGCCCTAGAGCTGGACACTCCGATCCCAATTAAAAGGAATGTTTGGGGCATATATTTGCTTTTTTTTCTCCTTTGAAATGCTAGTCTACCTGATGTATTTAGCCAAAGTTAATTTTGAAGGGCTCTGTACACATAAATAATGTCAGTATATTTAAATGGGCGCTCTTAAATGAATTTGTAAGGATGATAAGATACAGTATTTACTTTTGTATATCCAACACCATCAGTGGAGGGGGTTATTTGCTCCCTGCTCCTCATTACTCCTGCATGACACAAAGCTGTGTCTGTCCTAGCTGGCATTTCATGTACCTGTGTCAGAAGGTCCCCTCCCCTCCCCTCCCTTTGAACTGCTACCAGGCTTGTGTGATGCTGGGAAGACTTTCAGTGCAAAGCGTAGTTTTTTACAATATTTAAAAGACTGTTGTGGGCACCACCAGGACAGCTGAGGCTGGGATGACAACTGGGGTCACCTCCCCACAGCTGCCTGCTCTCCATCGTGGCATGACAGTCAGTATCTCCATGCTATAAGCTTGAAATTCTCAAAAGCTGACTAACAAGCAGAGAAAGTGGGACAGGTAACCAGGTGTTGGTAACCTCAACAACTGAGAAACCTGGCTACAACAGAGGGGCTGGAGCCCAAAGCAAACCAGCAGCTAAACAAGGCAAACAAGCCCATTACTGTCTTGCCTCTCTATCTAATTGAGTCAAAGAGATCTCCTGCAGGCTGTGGTCACCTCTACCAACAGCCCATTTCCACAGCCCACAGAAAGATCTCCTTGGGTTTCCGTGTGCTCCGTGGCAGGTGGGCAGGTGGTGCAAGAGGCTTTACTGAATTTCCCCGAGAAGGGGGAAGGGAACAGGAAGAGCTAGGGAAGTGCCGAATAGCCCCATACCTAACTGCCCATGCCCAGGGGCACAGCTGTGTGTGCTGCTGCCCATATGCACATGTTGTGCAACGCTAAGCTGCTTGTTTGGTGTGTCAGGTTTAGCAGAAAGCTGTTTTGAATCCCAGAATCATTGTGTAGGTCTCTTGGCTGAGGAGGAGCTATGAAGGGAGAAACTGGAAGGGATGACTGAGTCCAGATTAAGCTGCAGGCAGTGTGAGCAATATATTTCTCCCTTTCACATTCAAAATCTTATTTCTTTGACTAGCAAGTCTTCACTTCTCTATCTCCTGAATGGAGTAAAACTTCACTTATTACCTGTCTCTGAACAAGTGAGATCTGTATGGGAAACTGATTCATGCAGGGCATTCTTCCCCTGGGGACAGCTAATCTGTGCAGCAGGCAGGGCAGTCTGGGAGGGCTCTGTCATCCAGACTGGATTGCAGGTTTGAGGCATACACTCTGCATTTGCCATTGCATCATGGTATTATTCATACAAGGCAGTAATCCTCCTTACAGTATAATTATGCACAGTCTGCTGAGCTCCCAAAACATAATTACCTCTCTATGGGTCTGGGTTATGTTCACAGGCTAAGCCAGGGCATGACTCTGCCTGGGTGCTCCATACTCTGCCAAGAATTTTTTTTTTTTCTGTTCCTTCTTGACAGGTCAATGGGAGGAGTGAAAAATAAGCATTTTCTCGACACAGACATCAGCTGTACCAAGACGATTGTGGTGCAGACCTGAATAGTATGATCTTCTGCCCCTTACAGGCTCAAAAAACAGCAAAAAATGTGTCAGGGTTTAAAATGCAAAAAAAGATGCCTACATGGATTTCACTGGCCTCATCAAGTTCAGAAATGAGGCTTGGGCTTTTCCAGGGACCTCAGACAACTTTCACTTTCCAGGGTACAGTGTATAAAGCGCTGGCTGCAGGGCCTAAGAAAAGCCTTTTGGTAAATCTCATGGAGGCAACCAAAAAGGTTTCTGAAAAATAACAGGGACTCTCATCAGTTGTTTTGTGGTAACTTTCTCTCTCCTGCTGCTTATCTCTGCCCCTGAAATCTGCCCTTTATATTTAGCTACCAAAGGAGGGATATCTGTCAAATTTCCAAACAGACACAGGTAATTGTGAAAGATTTTTCTCAATATCATCTAATAATTTTTCCCTCTGTGCATACACTATTCTTGGCTATGGGCCAGGAAAACCCAGTGTGTTTCCAGGGAGATTTGAGCTCTGCTGAGTGCCAGATATTACAGTAGGCTCAAAAAGAGTAAATTTCTATGGAACAGCTTAGATACGGGAACAGGCAAATTGCCACACTAACACGTTCTCTGTCTAAAGGGAGGCAAGTGAAATATTCATTCAGCCTTTCATAAGCTCCCTACTCTGCATCATTGTATAAACCTTTCTGTCAAGAAAATCTTCATGGTGTTGGAACTTAGCTGCTCACCTCTGCTGCTCCTCAGCAGGGAACAGCAGGCTCTGCTGGATGCATCCAGAACTGTCTTAAGGCCATTTTCTCCCAGCAGAGTAGCCAAATGTCATATCAGTTACTTGACTGCTTTGGAGATGCAGAGTCGTGATACCATTATCCTTATGGACGAGAGCAGAGAACACCCTGGGCGGGGCTGAGCTGAGGAAGGCAGCTACCTCTTGTTACTCAGATTGGTTACTTCAGATGATGCAGAGGGCTCCACTTGCTTTAGGGGAAATTGTTGCAGTGTGTAGTTTCCTGTTGGTATGGCAGGCCACAAACCTCCCCGGAGAGCTCTGCGGGGTTATCTCGGGGAGAGCGGCTGTTCCGCTTCCCGCAGCCCTTCTGGGCGGCCCGCGCTGTCCCGGCTGGCTGTCGGCTCCACAGCACGGTGGCGATAAAGGAGGCAGGAAGGCTGCCTGCATGGGGACCTCAGAGGACCTTTATTCACATGATACCCGCCTGATCCCCAGAGGCAGAGAGACCACAAGGTCCCCGAGCCTGGAGTTTTATATGGGGATGAGGGGGCGGAGAGAGCACATGGACGAATGGTCTCAGGGCATAGGGGCGGTTCATGGGCGGGGTTGGGGTAACAACACCAATGGGGAGAACCTGAGGGAGCAGCCTAGACTAAGGAGTGGGGAAGGGAGGACAATGTGGGAGGAGCAGGCAGTCAGTAAGAAAAGGAATGGGGAAATGCAGCACTACAGGAGATGACAGCTTTGGCAATAATTAGAGCATGAGTTTTTGCCCTTCCACAAGACTGTTCTAGATCAACATCTTGTTAACACAAGGTTGGACTTTTGCAATTCACCTATGCTGGGAGACAAAGGATGCCTGTAGATGAAAACCCCCACCTTCTTGCTCTATGTAATTTTGTTTCTTTTTGCACCCCATATTACAAGCTCTATGATAAAAGATCTGTTTTGGTAGTCAAAGTGTGACTTACACAACTGAACTCTGATTATGGAAGATTTTCACTGCTATTTTCAAGGGTAACATTAAAAGAATGGTTAATTCCATATTAAAAAAAAATGATCCAAATTAGTATTTGATCCTCAGGGATACTTGGCTGGTAACCACACAATGCCTTAATATAAAATTAATCAACTCCTCCCTGCTATTTTTAGCATAGCCAATGGAGGTTTGATGCACCATTACACGCTTCAGCCACAGTGTAAACTATTGTCATCACACATGTTTTATTACTGGGAGTTTGACCACCAAAGTTAATTCTTTTATTGGATTGATGAGGAATTTTTTCTGCTCCCACCAAAACTAGTCCAGATCAATTAGTAATGCAGTAATAGGCTTCTGTGCTGCTCAGTGTGTTCCTGTGCTTCTACCTGGGTAGCAGGCAGATGTCCTGCTATCACTGGAGAGACTCAAGATGACTTGCAGGGATGCTTCTATTTCCAGTACTTAAGAGGTAGTAGGATTCCGTTTTGCAAGCCCCGCCCCCCCCCAAAAATTGGGATTTTTTTGGGGGAGGGGGGAGGTATATCAAATTCTTTTGGTGTTTTCCCGTGTGCCTAGGTGCATGAGAAACTCACAGCCTTCATCTTTTTTGCTCTGAAGGAAGATTCTCCAGAAGATGTTAAGCTCCCCAGGTAATGAGCACTTGACAGATAATGCAGCAGCTGCTGGCTCTCCCAATGAAGCACTTCTGCCGTGTTATGCCCCTGCATGTCCCCCAGTGCACAGCAGACTTGACCGGTCTTCAATGCCGCCTCCCAAAATTCAGCAGGGGCATGGTCTCCCAGGCTTGCACATTTCTCCTCCTTCAACCACCGTTCCTACAACTTCTTCTCCTCCAGAAAATTGAGGCCAAACTGAGGGCAGGGCAAATTTCTGCTGCTACATTCCGTATAAAACTGTGTATAGAAACTGTGGTTAAAATGAGATAATACTTGAAATGGAAAATTTTCAAGTCTTGTGTTTTAAAAGTTTACAAAGCTCCAACTTTGGAGCTCAACCAAAATGGCTTTTTTTAGTTTTTGCTCCAGAAATATCTTTTGAGCAGTCCTGACAGTTTTCAGAAACAAAAGAGCCTTCCAAGAGAATTTTAAAGATTTTTTCAAAAACAATTTCTCCTTTGTATTTGAGAGAGGCTTTGGCAGCACTGTAAAACAGCATTGCTTCTCTTCACTCCCTCTTCTCTTTGTCAATCATCTGAATTTATACTGCATTTAGAGTTTGTTGCATAAAATACTGGAGACCTTAAAATCATTCCTTCCAAACTGTAATTTTTGTATGGAAAATCTTGCAGTGAGGCTCTGTGAAATGGACTCAAACAAATTAGTAACTTGAAGAATTATGAAATTCCAAATGTAAATATGTTTAAGAGCAAGCACTTTCTCTATTCTTGTTTCTACAACAGACTTCTTGTTCTTTTACTATGAAAAATACGATGGGTGGGCATTCTGAAAGAAACTGCTGCTGGGTAACTCTGCATGGTTTTTTCAAAAATGGATTTTTGCTGCAAACAATCTGATTGAAACACCCATATGAAAGCAAGAACAGAATTCCTGAATGATATTTGTTTGGAGACAATATCAATGATAGTAACTGCACAAATTAATTTGGAATGCACAAGGGTCAGCATTATGTATGTATGAGAAGGCCAAAAAGAGGCAATGCAATTGCAATATGAGTGGTGAATTAGTAATTTGCAATATATTGATTAGAAAGCCTATCTTACAGCCCAGTAGGGAAAACATACCTCTTCCAGCAACAAGTCAGTTCTTCCTTGTTTGCTTTTCTTCCTGTAAGTATGGAAAATTTCTGTACCAAAGCTGTAGAAAACAGAAGTGTGGTTCAGCTAGTCAAGCACAAGTCTACTGTGACTTCATATTTATTATAAAGCAAAGATTAACTTCCTGCCTTTATTCATCTATACAGTCTTTATCAAGATACATTTAGCAAAACCTTAAAGTCCTTTACAAAATAAAATGATTCATGGAGAAATTACTGTTAACTAGGTCTATAAAACAGGCATTCAAGATATGGCACGGAAAATATAATAACTATGAGTACACATTCTGACACCAGCAAATACATTAATATTTCTATTTTAGTGTTTACAGATATTCCCACAATTTTGAACAGTTTTTTGTTACTCTATTTGTTTACTGAATGTACAGTGTATTAATTATATAACCGTATAATCATTGAATAAAATTATGTATACAGAATTAATAAAACACATGAAAAAATTTTCACATTCTGCTTGTGATTAATAAGATAAAATAACAATATTGCACCAAAAGATATGTATTTGCCAAATAAAAAAATATAAAATTTAATTTGACCAGAATTTCCTTTACTGCATGCTCACAGTAAGAAAAGAGAAAATATATTGAGACAAACACCCTGGGTTGGGATTCATCTGGTTGCATGTAGATGCTGGCAATTTATATTCTTTTTATTGTAAGTGTGAAGAAATTGATAAAAAATAAATTCTGGGATGTGATTAATCCTTTTTAAAGATAGTCATCTAAAAAATAGACATCTAAAATAGATCATATTGATTTCACCTTAGAAATGCTTATTCTTAACAGTAGATGGAATTTGTCTCAAACATAAATATTGGTTAAGTAAGATGATTCTCACCCTTTTAAAGCTTGTGTATTGCTGAAGAATAGAAAGGATGAAGTCCTGCCTCCCTTGAAGTCAAAGGCAAAAATCCTTTCATTTTATTAAAGCAAGTATTTCACCCAAAGTTGATAAAACAACATCAATAAACCCTTAATCACTGCTATTTTTTCCTACTACTCCCCTTAACTAAAGGGAAAATATTCTTTGTACTTTCTTTAAAAGGTTTTTAGGATCAATACATCTATTTTCATTCTCTCTCTCTCTCTCAGGAATCTGCATCTTTGGGTTTTTCAGGAGTTAATTCTTGAAGCCTGATGACTCTTTGCTACCATGCTTAAAGAATCACTAAAATAGGGCCTGTAGGTTCACATTAGTTGTCTTCTGGGAGGGGAGAAGGGGTAGGCAGGAATAAGATCTATAAAACCAAAAAATTAATTCTGGCGTCTTCACTGAAGCCCATACTCTTGCACTGTTACTGGTTACTGTTGATTTATTAGATAGCTGAAGAAAGTATTGCAATGCAGGACTAACTGCAGATTTTCTGGGATGTTCCTTCTGAACCCCAGACTGGGATGTGTAGGAAGGCTTGGGTCCTCACTTCTCTAGAGCTGGCTGGCCTCAGTCAGCAGTTCAACCCTGCATCTCCTTCACAATCTTTATTTGCCATTGACAAATAAAAATATTACTTTTTCAACTGATAACGTGAGGAATGCATTACAACCCAAGGCAAGTAGGTTTTGGCACGAACCTGGGTTGCATACCTAGATGTGACTGAGATAGCCAAACACAGATCAGTCTCGGCCATAGTGCCTGGTAGAATGCCTTCCTGGACACAGCTATTCCCAGAATCATAGCAAGGTTTGTTTTGGACAGAGATTCAAATAAAAGCCTGGGAATGAGCTCACTTCCCTGCACTGTGACCAATCAGAACAAGAACCAAGAATGTGGAAAAAGGCTTTCTGGTGGCTTACGGTCACCATGAGTTTTGGCACTCCTGTTACATAAAATGTTTTCTTGGCATGTTCTTTAACTTCATTCATGTTAGCTTGGGGTTTTACCTTAGAGGCAGCGCTGGTATGTGTATCTTTTATAAGGTCTGACCAGCTTAGGTACTGATCAGTGGCTGCTGTGGTATGAAAACTTCTACCATAGGTCTGACAAAATCAGCAGGCATCTTTAGTGTGGACCCCAAATTCTATCACCATGTTACAATCAGCACAGCTGTAACACAGCAAATACGATTTCTGTTGCTGTCTGTATGTGCTACATTAAAGCCTCTTTTCTCAGATGAATTTCCACACTGTGACAAGTACTGCCATTGCATAATAAACGAGAAAGAAAAAAATTGTTCTTAAGTTGCCTTCTTAATTATTCTTATAAGGCACTGCACTGCTTCCTTCTCTCCACTGGCTACTGATCACTTCAGTGATCAGTTCATATGTGTCTGTTTGCTGTTGGCATCTTCACTTAATAAAATGAACCAAATGCCTTTTTTTTGCTTTTCCAGATAATGATTAAAATTTGTGTATTTTTTAATATTCTGCATATACGAGCCCTCTTATTAATAGGAT
This sequence comes from Gymnorhina tibicen, assembly GCA_013399875.1. Lineage (NCBI taxonomy): Eukaryota > Metazoa > Chordata > Aves > Passeriformes > Artamidae > Gymnorhina > Gymnorhina tibicen. The sequence goes on from VXAZ01003150.1 coordinate 1,694,856, forward strand.
CTCTCATTAATTGATTGATGACTGGCTACCATTCTCTCTGTGTGTTCTGTGATTCTGTAACTGCACAGTGGGTGAACTATTCAGATGAAAAGAAGAGGAAACCCACAGCAACTCACAGCATAGAGAGGGGTTTTCTTTCTCATGTAGTTCCTGAAGTTTCAGTAATACCTAGAATAATTTATTTTTAAATAAATGAATTTTTAAACTTTCTTTTCAGTTAGAAATGTGGAAAGAAGTCAAGGTTTTGTAAAAAAAGCCTTGTAAATTCTTTCTTTGAAAGAAAAACAAGGGGTTCCAGTAAAACTCTGAAAACAATATGCCATGACAAGTTGATCAACACTGTCCCATACCTGTCCCATACACATTTTGGTGTGCACATGGCAAACTTTTCAGGTAGCCTTTAGTGCTGTCTGGGGAAGCTTTGCCATGTTGGAAAATACTATGGTGTTTACTGGTGACCAGCTAGACTATCACAGAGCAAAGGAAGCTCAGCCCAGCTGTCCTATGTTTCTGCACTTTGTTCTTTCCCTTGCAGACCTCTGCTAAGCAAAAAGTGATGAAGGATTTGCAGGGGGGAGTGCTACCTTTTATCAAATGGTTGGATGTAGGTGTCTCAGTTTTGTCTGTTTTTAAGCCACGGCATTTAAGGCTGTAAATGCCAAATTTCACTATCCTCTTTATTGCAGGAGATGCAACTTTTTAAATGAAAACAATCTATTTTCCCAACAAACTTTACCATTTCAGACCACCACTAATCAGCAAGAGGTAAAAGCAAGTGTCATTTAGCAAGAATGCTTTTTCAAACAACCTTGGAATCGTTATCACGGTGTTAAGTAACAAATCAAGGAAGGAACCCTTGAGTACTGGGAACAGGCAGGAGTGAGCTGGTTACTGATCCTTCTGTTTCTGCTGCAGACACTGAAAGCATTTCTTAGAGAAGCAAACTCAGTGACTCACCAGGAGAGTGAGACATAAAAGGAATCACCAGGACCAAATAATTAGAGAGTGTCCCAATATGCAGAATTACTGCCACCATTAATCAGCACTCATTGCTTTTAATTATCACAGGGCTTAAACAGGATCCCCAAACAATGTCCCATTAAATGATTTTTCTGATTAAGCACATCCCAATTAAGTAGAGTGCACTGTTTGGCACTTGAAAAATGGCACCATTTACGAACAAATCGAATACAGATAGAGTGCTTATCAGATCCCCATTAAGGAATCATTTGCTGACATCAGAATATTCTCCTACTGGCACTCTGCACTGATATATATATATATATATANATCTGATTGGGATATTAAAGATGAGACAAAACAGACTATGTTTTTATTTCTCTTGTCACCTGCTATGGAACAGGATAATTTGCAAGGAGCTGGTAGTCGGGGAGCCCTGTGTGGCTCTTTCAGTTGATGAAACAGAGACTGAAATCATTAGAAAGTCACTCAGAAAGATGAGCTTGTAATGCAGAGCACTAGAATTCTTACCTTCGGTTGTTTAGTTTTAGGTATTTAGTAACTCTTTATCAGAACCTTGCAAGTAAGTTGAAGATGCTTCTTAAAATGTTTGTCATAGCTTATTCTGCCTTTCTAGCAGATGCTTTTAGGATGGCTGTAACAGCTAACCTGTTATTTCTTTCATATTACATTAATAAGGGCTATAATAGGAGGTAATAAGCTTTCCTCCTAATAGAGGTGCATTGATGCATAGTCAGTCAGATCAGTCTCTGCATGCAAAGAATATGCAAGTTCCACATTATTTCCTAAAAAAATTCTTGGTGACATGATTCGGATTTCGCACAAAACTGTTTGCAAGAGACTACAAGTTTCATGTAGTGAGTGTGAAATTTACTTACCTTTGTGAATAAAGGTGCAGCTGGTACTATACCACCTGATTTATTTACCAAAAAAAGTCCAAAGTGTATACATACATACATATATATATATATATATATATGTGGTTAATTATATCAATGAAGAAATAATTAGAATAAAAGTTGACCTGCTTCCTAGATTTCTACATGTATCCTATTCCGATCACCGTTTAAAGTACTATTTCATTCTTGGAGCTTTTGAATTTCTAGACAACCTGTAAGGTTAATGTTTTGTTGTGATTTTTGTTTGTTTATTTTCTTTAGGAAATTCTCCAACAGACACGTTTTTAGTCAATTTTGGCTGTGGTAAATAGGTTTGGAAAGACAGTAATGCCACAGTTCTGTGCAGATGTATCAGAGGGAGCCTTTGACACAGAGTGCATTTGGCATTTTCTAAGGGGAGAATATTTGCACATATGCAAAATATGGAGCCTTAGCAAATCCTCTGCAAGCTGCTGGTGTGTGTGTTTTCAAAAGTAGGAAACTGGGGGCATGACTAAATCTTGGCTCTCAGAAAGATATTTATGTGTGTGGGAAACAAGGAGAAGACCCCTCGCATTTTTTTGCCCTCAGCTACATTCTTCTTTGGCTTCTTCTAGTCAAAAGATGTGGATAAATACAATGATATCTTTCAATCCTCAATTCAGTCATTTTCTTAGCTGCCCCATCACACTGCAGAACACTGCTGTCTAATCACTCTGTGCTTTAGAGGAGAAAAGCCTTGCACAGCCCAGAACGGAGTCCACAAGAAACTTTTACAATGTCAAGTGAAAAAAAAAGAATTGAACATCACTTCTTGGAATTTCCAAATGCAGATCAAGTCTGTGTCTTTAGATCATTCCTTCTGTATACCTTTGCCATTCCAGTGATCTTGAGAAGATATTTAATGGCTGAGGAAATGTGAGCAGAATGTGTTAGAAAAGGCAGAAATTAGGCGAATTTTACAAATCACATTGTACCCTGAAAACTTTCCAGTCTGGTTTCATAGACTTGAAAGATTAAGATGGTTCAAGAAACAATTGGGGTGTTTATCTAAATCTTCCTAGTCTACCAAAACTTCTGAGTTAGCCATCATGTCTTGAAAACATCCTAATTGTAACTTAAGATCACAGGGCCTGACTCTGCCCTTACAGCATGAAATACACAGTGCAGACAGTGAATCTGTCACTGTGTAAAACTAGAGAAATTTAAGATATTGACAGACCACTAACATAATGCAGTCAAAGTCATATGCAAAGTATCTGCTTTTTGATTTACAGTTGCTATGGTAATGTACAGTATATTCTTGACCAGAGTCAAGTGACATGGCATGCAATGCAGTGCGGTGGTGTACCAGTAACTTGGAAATATTTCTAAATCTAGAAACAATATAAAGAAATATCAAGCCATGGTAATATCTATCCCAGAATCACAGAATTAACCAGCTTGGAAAAGACCTCTGAGATCATCGAGTCCAACTTATGACCTAACACCACCTTGTCAACCGAGCATGGCACTGAGTGCCACATCCAGTCTTTTCTTAAACACCTCCAGGGGTGACTCCACCACCTTCCTGGGCAGCCCATTCCAATGCCCGGTCACTCTTTCTGTGAAGAACTTCTTCCTAATGTCCAGCCTAATCCTCCCCGGCACAGTTTAAGACTACGTCCTCTCGTCCTGTCACTGGTTGCTTGGGAGAAGAGGCTGACCCCGACCTGGCTACAGCCTCCTTTCAGGTGGTTGTAGAGAATGATAAGGTCTCCCCTGAACCTCCTCACCTCTAGGCTAAACAGCCCCAGCTCCCTCAACCACTCCTTATAAGACTTGTGTTCTAGACCTTTCACCGGCCTTGTTGCCCTTATCTGGACATGTTTGAGCATGTGCAGAACCTTCTTGTACTGTCCATAGCATCTCAGTACTCATAAGAATTGCTGTAAATTAATCTGTCTATATGACAACATTTTAATGCTGCTGGGTTTTAATGTCACAGTTCTTATATTAATAACTTCAAATGCATTCACAACTTTTTGCCCCTTATTTGACCTTGAACAGCCAATCAAAAATTCAAGAATTTCAATAGGAACTGTAAGAGCTCAGATGTCTCTCAAATCCATGTTCCACCTGTGCAAGACCCACTCAATACTAGTTATTACAATGTTTGAATGGTGTGAAACAGAGTTAATAGCTATTATCTGCATTTGATTTAAATATCTTTGAAATTTGCTATGAATTCTAAAAAGAACAATTTAATACCAGCTAAAATACCCTACGAAAGCTACAAAAGAGAAGGAAACCACTCTGACAAAGCAATTATCTCAGCCTTATTCTAACACACTGTGATTTTAAAACCAGCAATGAACCAAATCTAATTTTTTCCCCCAGAAGCTATCATTATATATCAACCATGTTTAGTGAACCATTTCAAAGATCAGACCAGTAAACAATAAAAGACTTTTCATTCTTAGGTAGCAGAGAGTAGAACAACAGATGTCCTACAATTCAGCTTTTTTGGCAAAATAAAAATTCCAGCAATCCAATATTTCTTGTAAGACTAAGTTCTGATTAGCTATTTATTCAAGAATGTCAGGGGGTTTTGCTGTTGCTGCAGTTGAAAATACACTGAGAAAGAAAGAGGATGGGAAAATATAAAACTTTAATACTGATATATTGCCAAAAATATATGTTCTGAGTCTTCTATTAATTATTTTACAAAATCAACATATTATGTATGATGTACCTCTCTCTCCTGCACTTTTTTCTCCTCTAAGAAACAAAATCCTCTCCCTTTTATCTAAGTGATAAAACCTATTGTTTTTCTTAGAGAATGCTATTTATTGGTATATACTGGTGTCACAGAAAAATACGGAGAATATCAATAAAGGAAAATGTGTGCAGTTCAATATAAAAGCTGGGAAGTTCCCCTTGGTTATTAAAAATAAAAATAGATCTCACAGAAAGGGGGGTTTTATTAATACTACATTTATAACAAAGCACACCTCAGACTTCCCGTCAAGGCTGCAAACCACCCATGATCTTGCCCAATTCCCATTCACATCAGCAAAAAGAAATCCTGGTACTCTACAGCTTAGTGTCTGGTGGTATGTGAAGAACTTCTTCCTAATGTCCAGCTTATGTATCTGCTTTGATATCACACAATCACAGAATTACTGGGGCTGGAAGGCACTTCTGGAGACCTTCTAGTCCAAACCCCTGATGAAAGAGTCAACTAGAGCCAGTTGCCCAGGGTTATATCCAGTCAGGATTTGAACACTTCCAGGGATGGCTGCTCCACTGAGCAACTCCACTCTGGGAAATATGCTCCAGTGTTTGATCACTCTTCACAGTAACAAGATTTTTCTTATGTTTAAATCCAGTTTCATCTATTTAGTATCTAACTAAAGCCTGAACAAAATTCTTGGTAATATTTATTAGTTATAGACACAGGACAGTAAAACATGATGTAAAAACGCATAATAGAAGAGATTCACTGCTTGACAAAAAGCTATTTTACAGCTAATATAAAGTTTTGAAGGTACTCCCTTAAACCGTGAATTAAAAGTGAGCTGCATGTTTTCTTTTTCTCTTTCTGTAAAGTAGAATGCCTGTCTTTTTCATTTCTATTCACTACTCATGAAGAATTGAAAATACCAATAAATGTCATGGAAACAACTGTGAGATCTCCATGGCGCTACTGGTTGGCTGTACATTAACAGTTCTGTAGCCTTCAGCCCGTGTGTTGAGGCTGCACATCTTGGTCCCAGCCCTCACTGACCCTGGGGGAATTTGGTATGCACCATCTCTGCATCTTTTAAAAGGAAAAACAGGTTTGAAGAACTATGATGTGCTCTTGTTAACAGGACAAGAGGAAATGGCTTCAAGGTGCACCACGGGATATTTGGATTGGCTGTTAGGAAAAATTTCTTCACTTCAAGTGTAGTCAGGCATTGGAACAGGCTGCCCAGGGAAGTGGTAGAATCACCACCTCTGAAAGCGTTCGAAAGGCATGTGAATGTGACCTAGAGATTTGGTTTAAACGTGAATATGGTGGTGCTGTGTTAATAGTTGGAACCAATGATCTTAGAGGTCTTTTCCAATCTTAACTATTCTGTGATTCTATGATTAAGTCTCTTTATGAGAGGCTGACTGTGACATTGGGACAAATCTCGTTATGCCCAGAGAGCTTTTTTGCCCCACAGTTTAACCACAGCCATAGAAACCCATATTGCAAGACAAAGTTAAGTAATAAGCTTCTTGTCTAAAGGCTGTCAGTAACCATGGTAACAAGCGAGTCAAGGGCCAACCTCTTGCTGGAAAAGGGGACTGAATGATGATTTCCCTTTCTCTGCATTCACACCAGAAGAAGGGTCTTCATTGCTCAGACCCTCTTTGCAGAGCTGATGGCACCTGAAGTGTCTGTAATGAGTGATGTGCCTATACAACATGGGCTGAAAGGCATTTAATAAACCATTCAACAAGTAGCAAACCATATCAATGGATCATCAAGAAAGACATAATAGTGCACAGAGTCATAAGATGCTCTGAAATTTCCTTCCCCTTTCCCTCTCTGCAGCATGAACTACAAGCACACAATACATGACCCATTATATTTTAAAAATTAATGCAGCCACATGTCCTTGAATTTTCAAGGGGCAGTTAGGAGAAGCCTAAGCCAGAAATACTTGAAAAGACATTCAGGAAAGTTGTAAAGGAGACAGCTATTAAAAATGAGAGCATTTATATGTTACTTCTCCCATTGTCTCCTTTTCAGACTTCTTTTAGGACAATAATAAAGCTCCAATAACCTTTAATATAGATTTTTTTTCAATCATACATCCTCAGACAAAGAGGGATTCCATCAAAAGCAGTAATAATTCTGTCACAAAATTAAGTTTGTTAAGAGAAAGTGCAGCCCACCTCCTGTCTTATTTTAACCTGAGAGTTTTAGACTTAACCTTTGCACTTTTGTACTGAGTGTTCTGACCTAAAAGTACTAAATGAGAGGTATCCTTTTGGGTAGAGACAGCCCCCGTCTTAAGGCACTGCTCCTAAGAACATGGCACTGGAAGGACCTTCTCTAATGTCAACACTGAGTCAGCACTGGCCATGCAGTAGGTAATGCCTTAATAAATTAATCATCTAGCTCTGTCCCATAAATTACGTGTTTCATTTACTCCTTCAGCTCCAGCTGGAAGCTTGTTCTAGAACACCACTGACCTAGTGGTAGGAGACATACTATTTCCAGTCTGAAATTTATTCAGAGCCAGTTATTGTGCTTAAAGAGCTTTTTTTCTTCCCAAGGGGAAACTTATTCAGTGATCTTTGTTCCCTTATTTACTCAGATATTATTCACAGAGACAATTATCTCTCCTCCAAGCCTTCCCTGGCTGGCTTTGTGTTGGTTTGAAAACAAACCAGTGGGAGATCACAAGTCAGGATCTAAATTAATGGGAAAATAAAATCAGAAACAAATGAAATAATATAAGGAAAAGCACTGACAAAGTCAGATACAACCTGACACCCTGTTAGAGTGGTGGTAGCAGTCCAGATGAAGTAGCTCAGTTGGAGTGATGATCCTACAGAAGGTCTCCAGATGAAAGTCCAGTGGTAGCTTTGTCCGCTGGTAATTCAGTAGACCAGGCTCTGTTAGGCAGTTCTGAGGGCAAGTTTATATCCAGGTGGGAATGCTTGGCTCCTCCCTCCTGGGTGGAGCATCTCACAGTAGGATGAGATAAGTCCATGAGTCATGTGGGGGTTTCTTGATGGCCCATTGTCTGTTATCAGGGGTGGGTCATTAGCAGGCGATAACAGCTAATGGCCCACAGCTGGTGGTAATAGAATACTTGAATACATCTATATTTTAACCTAGGACAGGCTTGAATAACCAAGATCTTTCTGTCACCTCTTCTTTGCCTTTTTATATCAATCTCCCTAGAAATTACTGAAACTGCAGTTCATAAATGCCAACAATCAGCATTTGATAGTTTCTTTAAAGCAAAATTGGGATGTGTCTGGCAGTGGTTAGGATCTATTGAATGAGAGACCAGAGTCCTTGTGATTTCCTCTAATGGATGAAGAGAATTCATGGATACTTTTTTAATACATCTATGCTATTTTTTAATGAAAAATTGTTCCTGGAATTCAGCCTGACCCAGATGCTTCTTTGTAGGTGACGGCCTTATGGTCTCAGGGATGAGAACAGGGAAAACTCTCAGAAGATGAAACTACATCTTGTATCAGGTAAAAGTTATAAAGCTGTAGGAGGGAGTCTCAAAGATACATCTGTCAGCTTTCATTTATAGGCTGGGTCTCTATGCCCCTGCCTAAGATAAGGGGCCCACCCTGAAGTAGTACCAAGGGGAAAAACCTGTAAGAAGGCAGGTCTGCAACCATGGGAGTAAAGAAGGAACCCTTATATTAAAAAAAAAATTTACACATTCCCACTCCACAGACCACCAGTGAGTGCTCCAGTTGCTGCTGTCTCTATATCAAAGACAATAAATTAAACTTTTGTTTTACTTTAGTGAGGAAGAAAAGAGATAATTTTTCCTTGGAAAAATAATTCCAAGTGCATTATACCACTGCTCAGTTTGTTGGTGTCCAGTTGAAAAAACGGGATCACTCCTAGAGACAGTTGCATAGCTCTGTACCCACAAAACTTCCATGGGAATTGTGATCGCCAACAGGATCACACAGAGAGGCATTATGCACGTTTCCCTGCTCATGAGTTTTTGGGCTGTTTTAATTTGTTCTGTTCTGCTTTTATATTCTTTTAATAAATCTGAGGGCCTTTCATCACTAATGCAGCACTAGACAAAACAAGTGGGAAGGATTATACGAAATTTGATCAGCAGCAACAAAAAGCCAGTTTAACTGGGGGGTTACTGCTCTGCTTGTGATGTTTTAACTTTTGTGAGAGGGAGAGGCTTAGTTTACACTGGGATTTCCTGCATGATTTACAAAGCAGGAGTGAAACCCCTCACATCCATTCTGATAGATCTCTCCCTTCATCCATCAGTGCTGACAGTGCTAATCTGCGAAGAATTAGTGAGCTAGAAGTTCAAGTCAGCTCTTCCCTTCATCTGGCTATAACACTATTCATGGAAACTGCATATAAAAGGTACCAATAAATGTCAGTGTGCAATGGAAACAGAAATGATTGATTGGAGATTTTTGCATGAGAAAGTGTTTTATAACAAAAAGACCGATTATCAAATCATTGACATAAAAATGGGAATGGAGACAATGGAGTCTTCTGTGAGGAACTTGATTTTTGCTGGATAAATTATTTCTGTTCTCTTTTCAAAAGGCATAATTTGATCAGAATTAAGTGGCAGCACTGACATTGTACCATAGACTGTGTCTATTTACAAATCAACTTCTAGTTTCATGTGAGAAACCTGATTTCTCAGTGGACTAAAAGCATAGCTAGTGTGAAGCTGGGCAGGATCATCTATGCCTAATTCATAAATGAAATGGTTTAGTGGCACAGCATAGACTGAGGAAGTCGCACTGACTTTGAAGACCCAAAATACCTGTGATTGGCTCCTGTCTGACTGAACCTGGGAATATCTGCTGCCTCCAGCTGACCATTTTCAAAGGGCTCTAATTCATGTAGCTATTGAAGCCATGAGCTGGAATTGATGTACACGGTTCAAAGTCAAGACATATAAATCTTTGGTCTTTCCATGAAGAACAGCAGCATATTTTCTCAGCAGGAAAACATATGAGGTATGGTCACTGTACTGCTACAGAACAGATCAGAAACACAGGCTTTACTTCTTCTCCCCTCCACGGCTGCAAAATATGCAGCCTGAAGAAAAGAAACTTTTTGAGGAACAAGGCCAATAGTTCCTCATAATTTTTTTCCTCCTAAAAAAGCAGTAACAGAATCACAACAAAACAATGAGGGTGCTGACTAGACCTCACAGTCATCCAACATTTTTCCCAATAAATTAGTTGACTAATACAACTGAGAGGTGAGAGGTAAAATAATTTAAAGTAGCAGTAATTATGGAATCCAATATGGCAGTTCTCCTTTTCTCATTCTTAAGGTACCCTTTTAGGCTTCTAAGGACATTTATTACCAATTTATTACCACTTGCACTCCAGAGCCTGTCTAAGGGAAGCCAGGCTAACCCTAGGCAGGGGCAAATACTGTGCTTGCTCCGGGGTACTGTATTTTACAGCAGATTCCCTGGAATCTCTTGGCTGCATTTCAGCCAACATCTCCTCCTCTACAGGCTTGTGCTATTTCTCTCTTTTCTGTGAAAAGTGGTACCAAGCAGAATGGGTTTGACTTTTACAGGTGGTCAGTCCAGGCCTTTCCAACAGACACCTTTTCAAAACCCTGTCTGGATTAGAGATAGGAGAAATTCCTGAATGCAATTTAAATGTCAGTTTAAAGAGTTCATAGCTTGACAAGGAGAAATACTTCACAGTGTCATAGAGCTCCTGCAATGCTGGGCAGGTGCTCATGACAATTTCTTTGGAGTAGTTATAGAAAAGTACTCAAGGATATCTCTTATACTGAGGTGTGCTTGGCCTTGCAGGGTCTGGCAACATATTGTCATAGCACCAAATTTCACACATATCCCTTGCAGGAAGTGAATTGATTCAGGTTGAAAGAGTCACTTGGGACTTCTGCTGTGAATGGCTGCTTTCTTGTACCCTCCAGCACTACTTTGAATTATGTCTTGAATTACCATAAGATTTTGGCTATCTGGAAGATCATAACACTTGAGTACTCATTTTCACAGTCTCCTGCAAATGATAAAGCATTATTTCATGATGGAATAGAAAGATTGCAGAAAAATAAGTGTCAAAAGAGTGCTGAAAATGAGCATGAGAACAGCAGATGCATTTCACGTGAAGAGAGGCTGTATAGGTTGGAGGTCCTTGAAAGACAGGAGAGAGATTTTAGATAGTATTCAGTAGGTTTGTCATATTTCCCTTTTGATGAAAGATACATCACAAGGCCCAGAAAACTGTGTTTTAAAGGCAATAGGACAAGCCTTTCCCTTCCCTACAAATCCCAACTTGGAACAAGGCAGAAGATGGGAAATCATTATCTACTGAGAGAAAATGATGCGACCAGCATATCCCAAGGCAATGCTCACATATCAAAAGAAGAGAAGTCTTTAATGTGTTCAGATGTTGACCGCCACAGTAAGGAGAAGCTCAAAGCAGACGGTGTCAGAGAGTAGCACTTTTCTGCAATGCGTCTTGAGTGTGTGCCAAGATAGTTTAGGCTGCAGGGAAAAGAGGATTGCTGCCTGCCTGGGACAATGAAATGTAAAAAAAGTTCCCTTCTTTCTTAGAAATTAATGTACAGTTTGATTTAGGCTTTATTCCTGCAATGACTTCAAAAACTATTTTTAAATCTATGGTAGGAATTGGCATGAGATGGCAGAAAGAAATGCAACAGAATATATTTGTAATGCTTAACTCAAAGTTAGTCCCACAAGAATTACCGTGCTTTTTCAGCTAAACCTGGAAAGATTATTTGTGAACATGAAGATTCCAAATTTAGCAATTAATAGAGTTGTGTATACACAAATGCATACACATACATCATGCTACCCAAAACACAGCTCCTATTTCACAAGCCAACAGTTTGGGATTGGCAGCAATGATTTTATTTATCATAATTTTGATATCGGGGCCTGAAAAATAAAATTTGCATTCTGGTAATTTGGTCCCATAGGAACAGCAAGTATTCAAACATTCTTTTAAGCATTCATCTTTTAAGCTCTAATCAGTAAGTAGGGGTTAGTTTTATTGGATTGTAAGGCAACTTCAAAAAGTTGGGTGGAAAGGTTATATGGAAAGCATCAAGACAAATCATGGCAGGGAAGCTAGTCTGTCATATTTCCTTCAGTCATAAGACCTATAAGAAAATGGGATGAAAAGACATTTTTGCTGCAATCAAAACCTTTGGGGGAAAAGGGTACTGAAAAAAATTACTGATTTGGAGAAATATATGAACTACAGTTGTGCCTTAAAAAATAACTAATGTCAATTCCCTCATCTCTCTGCAATTTAAATCACAGTTCCCAAGTGACCAAACTGTACTGGCTAATAAGATGGGCATATTCTTGTCACCTAAGGATAATTTGCAGAATGTCCATACAAGCTTTTCTACTGCAATTTATTTGATTTGGTAGTAATACATAGAATTTCCCTGCATTTACAGAGATTAGGAGACTATGTCACCAAGTGTCTCTGGCTTGTTTCTAACCAATGCCAAAATCAGAATTACGTTATTTAAGAATAATATTATGCACAGAAAAGATATAATGTTTTTACTACTGTTGAAAATAAAGCTATTTGAATAGTAAATGATGGTGGCACGAACCCACACAACTGCTGTTCAAAGAGGCTGCCCAGTCCTTAGCTGAACATATGTGAGTGAAGGTTTATGGTGAGAAATATATCTCACCTAATGTTCTATATTATTGCTGGAAACAAAAGACTGACCCATTTCAGCTGTAATGTACTTCCTTCTGGGAAAGCATTCCTAGCATTTTTGTACAACATCTAATTTATTTCATTCATGCAAATTCTCAAAGCTGGCATCGAAAATCTCAAGAAACACTGCTTACATCACCATAGTTTCAGAACAAGATGCTATTGGCAATTTTTTGTTTTGATGTACAGCAATGCAGCTACCACAATGAAGTGTATGTCTTTAAACTTTATCCACTGTCCAGCACCACTTTCTAACCAGGTTGTTTCTTTTTTTTTCCATATTTTTTCGTTGAAACATTGACTCAGGTAACCCGTAAAGCAAACAAGAGAAAGCACTTCTGCTAACACAGCAAATATTCTAATGTCTTATTTGCTATTTTAACTTCTAGTAATCCAAATCCCATTTCTCTCTCTCTGCATACAACAGGCATACACACATGCATTACATATAAACCTACACAGAATTTTCTTTGAATTGTCTTTCTCTTTCTCTCTCTCTCTATATATATAGGTATAGACATGCATATGTATAAAGTCATAATTTCACATATATATTCAAGATCATAAGTAGATCTAATTTTTTTTGCAAGATTCCTTGTGATCTAAGCTTCAAGGCACTAATTTCTAAAAGGAGATTCCAGAGGAGTCACAATGTAATTATACAGGCTTGTAGAGGGAAACACAGCCTGAGATATATATCTATAATTTAGCCTTCCACCTTAAATGGAAATTTTGAGAGAGAAAATTGCCATTTCAAGCAAAGTAACAAACTGTTGGTGTTATTTCTTATGAAGGAAGATACATTTATTGAGTAGCTATACTTAAATGATGACAAGGAACAAGAGCTAGCACAATCTGTCAAGAGAATTTTTAAATCACAGTCAATTTAATTAGAATGAGCTATGGTATGGTACAATAATTTTCTGGTCTTTCAGTGTGTCAGCAGATAAGTTTTGCATTGAAGTTCTCTGCTTTTTTTACAGCAAGAAAATCATCCTGGAATATAGTGTTTATGTCTAGACAAGCTTAAGTAAAATTCCCAGGAGAACTATTGAACACTTGCAACTGTGTCATTCATAACAGGACTCTCTTGTTTTCTTTTATTTTACAATAAATTAAGAGCCACTGGAGAGTGGATTCTCTGGCTTGCTCAATTTGGAGGTTTTCATGACCTCTTGATTAGATGAGTTCCTTTAGATCTCAAGTCAACAGAGGACACTCATACTACACCCTGGAGAAGTCAACTACTTTGGAAACAGGGAGCAATGCGATGGGTTTGCAGACTGTCCTGTAACCGTTTTTCCAAGAGTTGTATTGGAACATTTTAAAATATAGTTGAAGCAAGAATTCTTGTTTGGGACTATATTCTTTCTCTGGGGTACTTGTGCACTTAATTTGCAATGGGAATCCAGAATCCAGTGGTCTGTAGACAATGATTGGCAGGAGGTATGTTGCCAGTAAGAAGCCTTGATGCTACTTACATTTACAGAACTAAAATTAAAAAATGGAAGTTTATAGAGAAAACAGATACTACTTACATGAGTAACTTAAACACTGTGATTGCTTTGGTTGCTGCAAAGGTTATAACGTCTTCTGCAGCAGTGGTAGACTACAAGGGAAAATTAGACCTAAAAAAATTTCTTCCATGAAAAATTTCATCCATTTCTCTCCATGGAAAGATATTTCCATATTTTTATTTGATTGATTCATTTACAATTTCAGCTAAGACTTAACTCTACAGAAGTTTGTGGGACCTTTAATTTTGATTTTGCTGGGCTCTTCACTGGACAAGAACCACTGAAAGTCATTGTTCTGAAGGAAAAGAGGAAATGGAAATATAAGTGCTTCCCAGTCAAGTTTGAAACTTTCAAAATTTGCTTTTGAGGAGTAATTCATATACCCTTATTACTTTGAAACTAGAAATTTTTCAATTGCAGACCTGAAAAATTGCACCCTTTGCACAACTTAGAAAGAATTTTTTCCTTCAGCTTAGTTCTTCCTCTGTGTTAGGTCTATAAAGCTAGGGAGATAGTTACCATTAATCATTAAGAAATATACCCAGAAAGTGTAACTTATTTGTCATTCAAACCAAAAAAAGTGAGAAAGTCTAGACATCAGGTTTCTTGACAGCTGAAATATTGCACTATTAGCAACATCTAAATAAATAATACATGCTGTGGAAATGATATTGCAAGGGACTATTGAAAACATTTCAAACTGACGTAGTTGGGGAAGAAATGAAAACATTACATAAATGATAAAAAAGGAAAAGCAGTAACTCAAGGGGGAATACTGAAAATAAATGCAGAGCCTTTACATATCCAAGGCAACCCTTATGTGCTCAAAGCATCCTCATTTATGGAAAGGACCATGCATTTAAATATTTCTTCATTTTACCAGATGGGCAGCTGGGGCAAGGAGAGGTTTTTATGAGCTTTCACTTCAGATGTATGTGTATACATAAATTCTGTGTCAATGTCAAAATTTAACAATTTGAAATCCATTTTTAGGCAAGTCTATTATCCACAATTAATTGCACTGGTTAATGGTCTATTCCACATACTCCTGATAAATTTCACTGTCACTCCATAACTACTCCCTTCATTGTAAATGACATGATATTTCGCTGTGAAACTGTGAATTTTAGGGAGGCTTGTCTTCTGATTTACTTGAACTCTTATTTTCATCCTTAATAGTGCCCTAGGTGAATACTACAGACAGTTGCTGCTTCAGTCCAGCCTGCAGACAAAAGCAATACAACACTCCCTCTGCAGACAGTGCCTAGAGTAACCTCACGAGATGAATGAGGACCTCAGTTGGCAAAGAAACCAAATTACAGCTCATCCTGGGAACTAAGGTGGAGGTCGCCAGTGGGGCAAAGTGATTACTGTGACATCATTACAATAGCAAAGGATAAATTGATCTATTTCATTTCAAGTGATGGGAAGACCTTACTTTTTGTATCTACAAACAAACTGATACACAAAATTCAGTCAGAGGCAGGAGTGGAAAAAGAGAATATATTGTTAGAAGGCAACTGCATTTATAAATGTTTCACAGATAGGGTCTAATTAAGTGATTCAGGGAAATTTTTGTCACAGCTTTGCAAATTTGACCAGGAAGTGTTCTACTTTGGACATAAGTCTGTATTCAGCCATAACAATGCTTCTGCTGTGAAATGGATTGCATTAAAAAACCTCAAACATCTCTGTTTAAGTAGGATGGGATAAATGTCATAAGAGACCATACTCCCTAAGGCAGTGTTTGGTTATCAATGGAAAAAATTGCTATCACTGAAGTATCTTAAGTCAATCTTGAAAAATGGGGAAAAGCACACTGATTACACCTTCACGTGTATTTCTGCATCTGTTTGCTTGCTCAAATCAATGCAGTCTTAAAACCTAATGAAGTAATTTGACATGTTTAGAAAAAAAATCAATCACAAAAGACCTTAACGTGGTATATTTTTCTTTAATGATAATGACAGGA
Source organism: Gymnorhina tibicen (assembly GCA_013399875.1). NCBI lineage: Eukaryota > Metazoa > Chordata > Aves > Passeriformes > Artamidae > Gymnorhina > Gymnorhina tibicen. Next base: position 1,710,668 of record VXAZ01003150.1, read on the forward strand.
GGTCAATCTTCAAGTTTAAATAGCCACATTTTTGGCTTATTACACCAGTCATCACCATGACCCAGTGAAGTTGTCACTATGAAAAACAGGGTGGCAAAGCAAAATGTATCCATCAAAACATCCTTCACTCTAGAACTAAAAGTGACTGTCATTCATTATTAGTAGCCAGCCACTGGAAGAAGGGCTCCCTGGTGTCCGTTCCCAGAGGGTACTTTTCTGTATCAGTAAATATTGATGTGCTGCGCTGGTGGGATGTGTCTCTCTGTTTCTCCGGTGTTCCCAGCAGAGAAAAGCGTGGTGACCCTGGAGAGTCCATGCTTGAGTGTGTGAGAGCCTGAAGAGCAATAGCTCAAGCACCAGCTTCCCCTCATACTGTGACAGCCATAGCCAGACAAAGGTTGTGAGAAGACAATTTAAGGGGATAAGGAAATTGGAAAAAGGAGGAGGGACAGAGAGAGACATCCAGGAATGAAAACAGAGAGGATTTAGGGTATGGGAACTTGGGCAAGGACCGTGCAACAAAGAAGGGGAAGAGAACATCAAAACATGGGAAAGGAGAGGAAAGAAATGAACTTACAGATGTAAAAAGAATACTAAGAAAAGTGTGTGAGAGGTAAAATAAAAAGTTTGCTGAATTTATCTTGAAAAATTATTAGGTATTAGTTTACTTCTGCTGCCAACTACAAAATCCAGACAAAAGGGTAAAAGTCGGAGGGACCACAAGGAAATGAACACCACCTCACATTACAGTAACTGATGGGAGGAAGAAAAGAGGAAGAAACAAAAAAATCTCCAGGACTGGTATCTTGGTTTGGAAACAGGCAGGAGAGATTCCTACATTCCCCATTCCTACAAAGGGAGAAAAGGCTCCTTTCAGCTTTAGAAGAGATCCACACTGACCACATACCATAATTCACTACTCCTCATAAATCAAGCTAAGACAAATTGCCCTTTAGTACCTGAAGACAGCATTGCCTTCAAGGCTCAACACTGTTTAGTTGCCCATCTGCTGATAAAACAAGCCTTGACACCTTATACATAGAGTCCCTTTAATGTCAGTTGCATCTCCAACGCCTGTCAGCATTTTTAAAGGGCTGGCTAAAACATAAATCTGCCTACACACAGTTATACCTCATTTTTAGAGCAGTTTGCCTCTTTGTAACTCTGCAAATGAAAAGTAGGGTCTGTCATACACGTATGTACAACCAGAACTAGAGCTTTTACCTTCACAGTGGCTTTTTTTTTTCCCTTGCCAATCCAGAAAACCTGTTTTGCTGTTACTGGTATCTGTCCTTGTTTCCTTCAATCTGTTTAATCATTCCATTACCATTCTGGGTATTAGACACCTTCTGGTGAATTTGTCAGCATAATACACTGGTCCATTAATTTAAATTGACCACCAGAAACATTCAGAAGAAAACAATTTACCTATATTTGGAATAACCAATTATGTTAGCATCACAATAATTGTATTATAGCATTAGTATTGCTCTTTGCCTCCACAACTCACAAACCGTGGAACCAAACCTAGGTAATCCTCAAACCTCAGAAATTTTTGGGTTATAATCAGTATTGCCATTCCAATGAGGGCATCAAATATTTTTAAAAAGTGAGAAGACCTTTCACCACTCACAGAAGTGGACCTGAATCACATCTGAATGCAGGTCAAAAATAGGCTATTCAACAATTTAATTACAAGTTTTTCAGCTTCATTAGCAACTGCATTCCAGCTTTTTTATACCAAGTCTTATCCCTATTGTGTAGATTCTACATTTGTGAAAACAGCTATTTGCTTGATGAGTTTGTATTAAGGGAAAGCCTTGCTCCAAAGTCAAGATATTGTAGAAAGAGCCAAAGAGATCATCAACAGTTGTGTGTGTAGTGGTGGACATACAGGCATATGGATTAATATAAGTATCTGCTGTGATACACAAGTGTCAAAGTGATTTGGGTATAATGTATTTAGGAGGTTAAATCTGTTACGGATTTAGGTCTAAAAATTCTGCCAATGTTAGCAACAGCCTGGATGACTCCCTGTTTTGCCATAGCCTGTATCTGTGAGATGCTGAGGGCTGCTTATCCTGACTTTAGTAAGGGCTGTGTATTCTGGGCATGCCCCAGGACCAGACCCGCAATAATTTGACTCTAACTGCACAATAGATTCTGTACTCACAGCTGTCTGATCCCTCTAATATGTCCATTCCTTTCTCTGTTCCCAGGGAAAGTCTGCAAGAAAATTAGAGACACAGATAATGGCAAAGCAATTTAACTGAAAAGAGCAGGAGTGTAAGGACCTTTTCCCCAGACGAACAGGGCTCAAGTTAGACAGCTACTGTCTTTCGTTGGCTTGTGTGTACGCTCAGCCTTCCCATTCTTTACCTTGTTCATACGAACATATCTCAAAGCACAGCCAGTATGCTATGGCATTTAAAAAATAGCCTATTTACCCAAAATGTCAGTGCCTGAATGGAATCCTGTGCCCATTCTTAAAGACCCAGCAGACACAGGGGCACCTGCCAGCATGAGGCAACTTAAAGAACCGGCGTTTTAATTTTACATCTTGCAAGAGTTTGCTAAATGCCATCACTCATCGGAATGGGCCTACTGACCTCTCTGGACCACTCACCTGAATAATGAGTTAAGTCTGCATGTCTTTTAGAAAAACCCAACAGCCCTGAACTTTGCATACTCTATTAATAATGTTTTACTGGGAAAGAATAAAAACTTTCAGAATAAACAGAAATATTTCTACTCTCCCCCCACTCCCATTTTATCTCATTTTTCTTTATAAAGGCAGAGTGTTTCGTTTCCTTGAAATTGTTCTCTTTAGAACTGTAGCACATTTCTTGGGAAATAAAAAAAAATAAGGTTAGCTAAAGGAATAGCAATTTGTCTGTGGCATTTCAGCAAATGTGGCAGTTTTCTCCTGTGCCACCAGTTTATTTCAGTTATGGGAATACAACCAACCAATACGTTTCTGAAGCATGAGTGAAAAAAAGCCCATAAAACAAAATCCATCTGTAAGCACAGAATCAATCAGTGCTGCTGTAGTCAAAAAGAAAGATTTTCCTCATAGTTAAAAAAAGTGTGTCAGATTATTACAGAGCCAGAAGTTAAGTGTGCTAAAGGCAAAATCCAAGATCAGTGGAAATATTTCTATGGGAGTTTAACACATACTATGAAAAAAGCTTTCAATTAAAGGGATTAACACTAGATGAAACTCGGGTACATACGTGACACTCTCATGTTATTGAATCAGACGGACCCTTTCAACTGGTGTTGTGCTGAAGGGTGATGATATCTGAGTGAGCTATCACCTCTTGTGAACTGCATATCATATGGTGGTTTCATAGGTCATCTAGACTCACCCTGTCTCTGAACAGAGGCGTACTGCCTTGTGTGCTTAGATGGTATAAGGCTGAGGATGGGTAGTCATTAAATGTCTCTGCCACAAACCTGGGAAGAGATTTCATTATAAAAGGGTATTGACCTTACTAAAGGTGCTTTTCTTTAGTCTGAAACACTGAAGGCGTGAGATTCAGGTGCCTAAACACAGGTTTCTTCTACCATGTGAGGCTCTCTGCTGTGTGATCTGGGATCTTCCCTACAGGTGACTGACCTATCTTTCTCCTCCCATTTCATCCTTCTTACATGCAGTGTCCTCTACAGGAATGGCCCCAAGCCCTCTTAAAAAAAAACATGGTACAGGTGACACCTAAGTGAAATTAATAAATACTCGAGAAAAAATTGTTGTAGCCACACTAAACATGGTTTAGCTACTGTTTTTTTGTTCTCTCTTCCATCTCTAAGTTGTCTAATTAATCTGCAATCTGTCACTACTGCAAACATGATTATGATGATAATTACTATCAATTGTGTGCTGGCTCTTTGTTGAGACATAATGTCTCAGTGACCTGAATTATTTACAATTTCTCAAAAAGGCAAGGTATTTTTATTGCGTGACTTCAGTAGAGCTATTTAAGGTGGAAACAACTTCCACTGGTTTTTCTAACCTTACTCTAGCCTCCTCTTGAGGCCCTTAGGAATAAACAAAAAAGGACAAAACTATTGACTTCATTTGGAAATGTCACCATTAACATTCAACCAGAATTTTTAAAAGTAAGGACTAGGCTTTTCTCCTGTCCTGCACTGCAATGATAATTTCCAAGACTGAGTATCTGGAAGTAGGGTGCCAAGAGGATGGAAACAGGCTCTTCTTGGTGGTGCCAAACAGTAAGGGAAAAGGCAATGGACTGATACAAGGGAAGTTCCATCTGAACATGAGGAAAAATCTCTTTAATGTTCAGGTGACTGAGCACTGGTACAGGTTGCCCAGAGAGGCTGTGAAATCCCCCTCACTGGAGATATTCAAGAACAGTCCAGACGCAATTTCTGTGCGATGTGCACTAGCATGTGCTTGAACAGGGAGGCTGTGCTTGAGGCAGATGACCCACTGTGGCCCATTCAGACCTTGCCCACTCTGTTATTCTGTGACTAAACATTTGGAGTGTGCTGTTGGTGGGCCAGCCTTTGTATCTGGACAGTAAAGAACAGAACGTCATGAGCCCTACTGCCATTTCATCACATGTTCTGAACAGATCTGGATGTCTCTCGTAGCAAGCTAATAATCCCACTGTTCAGGAAACCAGGTTTTACCTCTGAAAGAACTCATCTCACACCGTTGTAGTAAAATGTTTCCAAGTAATACCTTGATGTTCCACAAAAAGTTAAAAAAAGGGCGATCCCTAAAAGTGAAGCTACCTATTAATACATCCTGATGTAATAGCCAGAGCCATATTCCTGATAGGCTTTCTCACTTGGAAATTGACATCATATTCAAGTTGGGTGCAAACTTCTAAACAGAGTGTTGATGCTTATATTGCGTGCAAGGTAGCAAAGAATCTGTTCCAGTCTGCTTTAGGTAAAAGATACATAATCATAAAACTGAAAATTACTCTATATGTCTTGAAAGCAAACAATTTTCTTTATATAATCAACAGTGCACTGAAGAAAGCATTGCAATCAATCATGGTAGCTGATATTCCTAAAGCTTTGCTCACATGGATAATTCTCAAACATTTCCACTGTTGTGTTGAAACTGATGGGACAGTTTAGCTGAGCAAAAGCTGGCAGGAACAGGCCTCTGGTTTTCATTTGGATTTTCTCCTGGGACTAAAATACAAGCAAACAAACAAATAAACCTCATGAAGAAAACATTAATTCTTTTGGGTTTACACTTAGTACTGCTTTGCTTTACATTGGCTTGGTGAACAACTTGATGCTTCCATAACAAGTGTATAATAACTTTATAAGTAAGTGCATCTAAAACTGATGTTACATACATAAAGAGAAAATAATTAATAGCTGTTCCATTTTTCTAATAGCTGTTTTTTTCTTATTCCTTTCTTCAAAATCTCTTTATCTTCGTTCTTTTGAAACACATTCAATTACTCCGTTGGGCAATAAACACGGGAGAAATACAGTCAAGATGCATTCTGTGTTGAGTAAATTACTTTTGTAAATACACAATCTAGTAAAGTCTTATTAAATTCAAGATAAAATAATTTGGATTTTGATCTCTTTAAACAGGTGATTAGAGAGTAACAAGTTGTACCATTTGATAAACAATATTTGATTTCATGACCAAGTTAATGTTTTGACCCACTGAGATCTGTTACAAGGTGGTTACAGCAGTTGTGCCAACAACTTGTGTCTGGCTCCAGAGTATAAAGATTAATTATAGGAAAACCTCATGGTCATTGTTAATAGCAGAATACTCTTTTTTTTTTTTGCAGGGTGTACATGAAAAGTTTGGTCAGTGGTGGCAGAACCACACATCTCAGTTTAGAAATGTCTTGATACAGTTGTCCTTTGAGAGCTGCCTCCCCTCGGGCTGAGTCACCCAATTCTACACTCTTCAGCAAGACTTCCACACCTCAACCACTGCTGACATTAGAGCAACACCCATGTTGTTTGGTCTGGGTGCCATTCAGAAGTTCTCCATCAGCATCCAGACCCGTTTTGGCCGATACACATAGGGAAAATGTGGAAATGCCACAGGCTTAAGAGGCTGTCTTCCTTCAGGGGTACTTTCCATACTATTGCACTGAATCCTAATTTGCTAAGCTTGTAGTTTCTTAGGTTGCCCATAACTTGTTCATTGCTTTTTCATTTCCTATGGCACATTTTCTTTCCCCCTTCACATTCCTGGGCACGAACTGGTTTTTGGTTACTTCTCCAGCAAAATGAAATTCGCAGCATGCGAGTTCCCTGCCCTAGGCCAGCATAACCCTTTCTCATTGCCATATCAAGTTCAGTGATATGGCATATCAAGTTCAACTCCTGAGCCCGCCCAGTCCTTTGGGTACATCTTTAGGGGCACTTAAAATCTGGAGTCAATAACACACGTGCACACACACGGCCAGTAGCATGGAAAAATGAATTTGCTGGTAATGCTGTTTAAAGCCAGCTAGTGTCCCCAGGCTTCAGATAGCCTGATGACTTGTCTGGGTCAAATTATGAAGGCTACCTCTCTTTTCTTTCTGGTCACGTAGCCAGCAGAGGAGTTCAACCCCCCTTGCAGTAACCTTCTCAAAGCAAAAGCTTCCATGGGTCAGCCAGAATTCAAAAACTGCATGTAGTTGGATTACCCCAATCATCACATTTCATGCCCCTTCAGGCTGATATTCTCAAGGAAGATGCACAGGGATACCAACCTTCCGTGTCACTTCTGCTGCAGTAGATTCTGTGCTCTACCACAGGGCTTGGCCAGAGCACTCTTGGGCAGTACAAAAGGCAGTATAGACACATCCAGACCACACAAGCCACTGCAGGCAGGCATTTTCTCCTTTCCTGTGTGGTTGCTTATCCTGCAGCAAAATCCTGCCCTGTCTTTTCTCAGTGGGCTCACTGTGAAAAATATTAAGCAGAAGATTTAGACTCTGGAATTTAAATTTGGCTTTCTGAAATTGTTACTTTAAGTCTTGTTGCAGGTGCTGAGCACCCAGGAGATCCAGCCATATCCTTTCTTACGCCCATCCTAGCACAGGTATTACTACTTCTTCTTCTGTATGGGCTTATAGAGAGAAGAACGAGGAAAGGATAAAGCATAAATTATGTTTAAAACTTACAACATATTAAATTACGGTTTTGAGGATTTATCATTGTTTTTCTAAATGCTCTTATTATCCAATCATTCTATGCCTTTTGTTCCTCTGTGGACTTGTCTGGCAAAAACAACAACCCTACAAGTGAATTCTTTGAGCTAAAATATAAACCCATAGTTAAGTGCACAGCAACATGGTGGATTTAAACCAAATCTTTGAAAAAATGCCTAGAACATGCACAGGCAGTGTTGGGGGAATTAACTGAAAACAAAACGAGCAAACTGAATTAGCAGTATGTTGTTCCTCTATTACATTTGTCTCAAATTCATAGGTGTTGTGCTGGTGTAAGCTGCACTAATTCTATTTTTACCATTTTTAGCTAAAAATCTACTCCAAATATTTTGGCTGCAGTGTATGGTCTCTTCATACAAGGAGCAACTTTGCACTATTTTACCTAGGACAGAGTAAGCAATAAAAGAAGACATTTCCTACAATGCCTTATTCGTGTAGCCAGGATAATCTCAAATCTTCTCAGGCTTTCAAGGTTTTCAGACACCAAGTAGAATGTATTTAGATTTGTACATATTCAGAAATCAAAACCCCCTCAAGTACTAATGGCTTAATTTATATTTCATAGAATAAAAAAAATGTTAGAGTAGGATTTTCTGAGCTGAGTAAACCTTTATCAGCTGTTCTTATGCTTTTGGCATTCTTTGTTCTTATCTCTCTCCCTCAGGGATACAATAAAAATAGCTAACGTTCATTTTCTTCCCCAGTTTTTGCAACCACTGCTTCTGTTTGACTTTTATCTGACAATCCAGCTCTCCCAGCTCTCATCAGCTGGCCTTGTGCCTCCACTGGTTGTGTCCTGACTAACAATACAAGGCTTGGTTCAAAGACAAAGGCTTCTCTTCCACTGGGACAACTATGTACCAAGCCACAGCAAGGTGCAACTACTGCTCCAGTGGTACTGAGACAGAGCCTGACTCCCTCAGCTACCACTCACCTCCTCCTGGTATTCCCTCCCCCAGGCTCCTTGAAGTGTGTCAGGGTGCAGAGGCAATGAAGCTAAGCAGTTATGGCCCAGAAAAGTTTTCTATGTCTGAGAAGGAAGTGGGGAGTCACAGAAAATTAGCAGACATCAGCCTGGACTTGTGTCCTGCAAGGTCAGCCTGGGATGTCACATTAATTATAGGAAATTTATTTGTACTTTGCCTAAATAGAATAGTTGTTGTTTGATATTACCCTGATCTTGTCTATGTTGTCTCATGTTTTCAACCATCATTTCCTCAGCTAGATTACATTTATGTTGGATGTACATCCTTTTGTGTCTGGGAGCATGACTGTGCTTCTGGGCACAGGGACAAATCCAGGCAACATCAGGGCAGGACTCCTCTTCCTCCATGCTCTACTTTCTGCCCAAAGGTGAGCACCTGGACAGAAGCTGCAACATGGCCTAAGTGGTTGACAGCCTCTGCCTCCAAGCGCAACCACTGCATGACCACGCTAATTACCCTTCCAAACCCCACATGACACATGCTCTGCTCTCCTAGGTTTAATCACCTCCACCTGGATGGTATGGTCGGTAATGCTCTGTGCATAATCCAGGTCTTTGTGTTGTTTTCATGTGAGTTTAGGCTCAGACTGAAGTGAGGACTGTGGTGCTCTATCCCCACCCCTGCCTGTCCTCTCCATGTGGCTCCCCCCTTTCCCCGCCCCTAGTCCTAACCACTCCCTCAGGTTTCTCCCATTGGTCCTGTTACCCCAACTCTGCCCTTGCACTGCCCCTATGCTCTGAGACCATTCGCCCATGTGCTCTCTCCGCTCCCCTCTTCCCCAAGATAAGGGACTCCAGCGGATGGGTTTTTTGTGTCTGCCGTTGGGGATCAGTGAGTCACCAGCCTCTCTCCATCTACCTTGAGCACCGTGCCATGTGCTGGCCTTCTGTCTTTGGGGGCCAGCACATGCACTGGTCCTAGATTTTTGGGAGTTAGCATGGAATAAAGGCATTCTGCAGTCTCCGTGCGAGGGAGCCTTCTCACCTCCTTTATCGCCACCGTGCTGTGGAGCCGACAGCCAGCCGGGACAGCGCGGGCCGCCCAGAAGGGCTGCGGGAAGCGGAACAGCCGCTCTCCCCGAGATAACCCCGCAGAGCTCTCCGGGGAGGTTTGTGGCCTGCCATACCAACAGGAAACTACACACCGCAACAGAGGACTTCTGTCCATTTTCCCTTTTCATGTTATCTTTTCCCCTTCTTCATGCTGTTAACCACATTATCTTTGACAAGAACTGGGTTGATCAGTAGCCCTTTACATGAAAGTGTTGGCAGTGAAATCCTGTTTTTCCTTTCTCTAAGAAACAAAAAAATTAACAATTAGACATTTGTTGATTTTTTTTCATTTCTCTCTGATAATCTAAAGGAACATGGGATGTTTCAAATCTGGTTTCTTGTAGGGGTGCTTAATTTTCTGATGGTGCAGTACATTGTTCCTTGCTGATTAAACTTGCATAGGATGATGTTTAATGTAAAACCAATCTTAAAGGAATCTGTGACTGCAGGGAGTTGCAGTGCAGTACACTACCTCAGAGGTATGCTCATGTATGATTTTATGATAGGCTGTGCTGAGCTAACATTTCCCTATTGCTGAAAAGGAAATCTGTCACCCTCTGCTCCTCCCTTACCAGGTTCTGTGCTGTCACTCTCTTGTACTTGGAGTAAATGCATTCTGATCACTACCACAGAGACCTACCGCCTACCTTTATATACTCGTTGAATTTTCTGCCATTTAAGTGTGTTGAACCTCTTGTTGTGCACTCAGATGAGAGACGGCTCTGGCTCAAGATATGCCACAAAAATCACAGCTGGGATGAGGAGCTGGGAGGGGATAATAAGACTGTCCCTTTTGACAGAGGTAAGGTGATAATTAATCTCATGTTTTATCATGAAACCATGCACTATTAGGCACATCCCAGACACTTTAGTGATGCCCCACAGTTATGGCGCTGAGGTCTGGAAGACATCAGCACAATGACATGTTTCAGCTCTTTCAAAGCAAGTGATACAATCCCTGTTTTGCAGGTTTCTTTTTCCGTCATGCATATGTGATTCTTCATCACGTATAGCAGCAGCACACACATGTGCTTGTTAGCCACCACCACAGCCATCCAGATTCAGGAGAAGGAAACAAGCTCCTTTAGATCACTTAGGGATTGCTGGCAGAGCACCTTGATGGGGATGGAGAGGCAGCCTAAACACACCTGCTACCAGATCAATTAACTTGAGCGCCAGTACAAGTGCTCTAATGGCAGGGGACTGAAATTTTCCAATATGTTCAAAGTACACAGAGTGGTAAAGAAAGCCATGCTGCGTGATGACTCCCTGCCAGATCAAAGCATGGGGAGTTAAAGACTTGCTGGAAAGACACTGGACTCAGCAGCAACCACTTTTACACCCACCTCACTTGTTTGTGCTGCTGTTTCTGCATGTTTCACAGAGATGTTTTGCTAGCTGTCACCTTCCAAAGACAAGTCTGCCCCTGGTATTAGTTTCTTAAAGTCCTTCTTTTCATTTCTCAGGTGTTTTAATATGCCACTCAGTGGCAAGTACTATGCAAACTGCCTTTCTGTTTCCTCAGCTGCAATAGGTGGTGAGGGCCATTAAAACTTCCCAAATGAAAATAAAAGCATGGCAACACAGTTTAAGGTTATTTTAAGTTACTGGTGAGCTACCAGTTGGGTTGCCCTAACTCAGCTTTGGGTCTTGGTAGCAGACACCAGAAGTTTTGCCTATGCTAAGGACATATCCAGTGTCAAACTTCATCTCTTTCAGTCTGCAAGGTCAGAAAATGTAGGGATAGAAGCCCACCACTACAGGACAGAGAGTGAGACTGAGCTTCTGCATGGATCTGCCTAGAACCTTCCTCACTATGAACACCCCAAAAAACCCCTCAAGAGAACATAATTTCAACTCAATAGCTCAGGTTTTATTGAAGTACATAAAAATTAATTTATTTGTTTTCTTTTAAACACAGAAAAAAAACAATCACAAAGGTTTTATAAAGAATTTTCTCCCCAGCTCATCCTGGATTACAAAACATTATGTAATCCTAATTCACATTACTGTGAATTACATTTCTCTTCAGCTGACACAAGCAATGCATTATTGGTGATACACAATTCCAAAGAATTTTCACTCGCTGTCAACTTCTTCCGTTTAAGAAGAAACCCTCCTCAGAATAATGAATTCAAAATTCCAGTGGCCTAGGAACCTTGAGGGTTTTACAGCTTGACCTTGAGGTTTGGGTTCTGTAATGACATTGCAGAAGTTCCTGCTGATTCTATGTAGCTTTATAAAAGACCCACGTCAATATCCACAGGCACAAACTCTCTATGTGTCAGATAGAATTTCTGGGGTTTTTACGTATTATACTAGATTTAACAACACTACCTTGATTAATATTGTGTTGCAGATCACAGTTAGTATTGATGCAAAACACTGAAATTAGGTTTACCTGGATGTAAATGAGAACAGAATATAAGCTTTATCATAGAAATGTCACTTCTCCTTTTCATGAATTTTCCATGAATCAAGGAATTGATTCCTTTAATCAATGGGGTAAAATCTTGCACCTGTGGCATTAAGATGTACGTGCTTAATTCTGGCAATCTAGCACACATAAAAATCACTGTCTGAAAGACAGGCTGTGTCTGTATCTTTGCACTGTAAAATGATTAGAGTTTTGTGAGAAAGGAGTGAAAGGGGATAGTTATGTCTTCAGAAATCAGTTTTATCTAAGCTAGTGTTGTGTCACTCACGAGGCAGAGGTTGGATGCATGCATGATTTATGTGCTTCCATATATCAGATCATCCAGATTTCTTTTCATTGTAAAATTGATATTGATTCTCCTGTATTAGTAATACTGACACTGGGATAATTCTGACATCATTATAAAACATGCACTAATACCTCCTTCCTTAGTAGTAACCCTTCTGCTCAATAAATCATGCATGGAAAGAGTTAGAAGAGGAAGAGACAGAGAAAAAAATGTTATTAGGACTAGCTAGAACCAGTCAGTGCCCAGTCCACATTGACTGCCAAATGATACCATGTGCTGTCTTAGATAAGTCCTACCATTTTCAGACAGTAAGCAAGATACCAGTGTGTAAAACCTGTGGTTCATACTGATGGAGAGCAGAATGCATGCAAAAAATAAAACTAAACCGTGTATCACACTCATCCTCCAGTATATTAAATGCACATTTCAGTCCAGAGGTGTATTTCAAGCAAAATATTGCACATCTCAGAGAAAATGAGAGCTGTTTCTTTAAGAACCTGCTTCTACTGGAGGTCAACGGCTTTAGTATTACTCATTAAAAATTTAGGGTAGTTATTGACAAGCAAACCACAGAAATTGGTTTATGTCAATGAAGAATGGCAAATAGATACATGTATCAGGGAAAGAGCCCTGGAGGGGAAGATCTTTGCACAATAAAATTAGATTCACAGGTCACAGATGATTTGTTAGTTCTTTCCAAGTTGTAGAGCTGTAATTTATGGAAGAGTTCTCCTAGACTCTTTACTTGCACTACAAAAAAGAATCCTTTTTATTAAAGTGTAAGTTGCATGTCCTCACTAGTGACAACCCACAGATCTGACTGAATTAATATAATCCCCTAAGAACAGAGCCCTCCTATCTTTCTGAAGGAAGAGGTGTTCTTTGAACTCTGTTTCCATTCTTCTCTGTGAAGCCTCTTTTTAGCAAGCCCAGCTGGAGGAGTAGCTAAAGGGCTGGACAGTTTGTTTTTAACACAGAAAGATTTCAGATGTCAGCTGTTCAGGTTGCCCTCATGATGTAAACACATTGCCACTGCCTACTTGCGATTTCTAGAAACAAGCTTTTCAAAATCAGCAACTTCAGCTGGTACAGCTCACAAGGCAGGGAAGCTCTGCCCATGGCAGATACGTGCAGCTCTTGCCCATGCCTTGCTCTATCCTGCTGTGGAAGTATGGACATGCCAAGTATGGGAGTGCAGTGAGGGGGTCTCAGACCCTCAAGGTCCTACAGTAAGGATGTTTGTGGTGGGAGAGAGGGTACTGACAGGAAAACCGAGTAGTACTGGCAGAACAGCTCTGACCCTGGGAGAAGTTCTCTGGCATTTTGAGTATCACAGCTTGCCAATCTCCTGACAAACCTCTCCAGAGGATGAATAGAGACATGAAGCATGTATTTTGTAAGGGCAAACTTCCACAGCAAATGAGCAACCAGTGGGATGTTGCAATGTATGGGCTATAGGCCACCAATAGTCCCTGCTTTTTATACCAAGAAAAACAAGGTCTTGAAAGTCATGGCTGCCTCTGTCTATGCCCTCCAATGACTCCACATGCCCTCATGGCCATCTGCATTGGGGCTTCTTGAGCACCAAGAGGTGGCAGACAGTGTTGGTCTGCAGTTTAAACACAAGGTTGTATTTACCACCCACTGCCTAATGCACTCTGAGCAGGAGGAAGGCAGGAGCAACGAAGGACAGAAATTTCCATCTTTTCAAGACTTCTTCTGCTACTGAGACAAGTCAAAGCCTTGGAAGGAGCTTCTGTCTGTACACTACATATTTTATGACTTCCTAATAAACTTACTGAGGCCCTAAAATTATTTGTCTTTGATTAAAAGTAATTAAATATTAAGTACATGTTTTGGAGATTAACAACTGGGCAGCTGTGTGTGAAAACATCCCCTGCAAAATGTTAGCAGGCTGAACAAGGGTTTCATGGAGTGTTGCAGAGCGCTAACATGTTTTAGATAGAACTATTAACTCTCAGTTGTGACTGCTTTTTTTAATAGGCTTCTGTCAATTATTTTCTCTTTGTTTCTTCTCACTTCCATCCTTGTTACAAGGTCCCCTCATGCCTCTGAATGGTGATACCAAGCAACAGTCCTTAAAGGCATTGTCACACTGGGACTCTGCTGAGCTGGATACCTGGTGTTCCCCGTGTTGCTCTTCATGAGGACAAAGTCAGATTCATACATCCAGCTTATTTTTTTTTCACCCTTTTTTTTCATTGGCTTTATGGATGACCCTGTGGTTATTTGAGTTGTACTGAGATTTGGACAAAGGCACTGCTTTGTGGGGAATGAGGCTGCTGGTAAATTGAAGGAAATGTGTGATTTTACCCCCCCAGTTGTTACATTTGCTATTGTGTTCTGCATGTGTGTAGGTGAGTGTATGGGTGATCATGTGGGAGAAAGAGAGATGGATTGATGGAGGGAAATATTCCAGAACACTTTCCTCTTTTACTTAGGAATAGGATATATTTTATCTCATTTTTATCAAAGGTGACATCAAAAGTAATGACAAGATAAATAATTTTAAGGTTTCAAAGAACAAGGATTCTAAAGAATAGGATTCTGAAGAATTGTAAAGAAAGGATGTGTCTTGGAGATTAAGCTTTTTAAAATCCTTCAGATCCCTTTGCCAAATACAATAATATTCCTTTATAAATCCTTGTATTAATTTACATGTGGTATTGCATTTTTCCTTTAATGGTGTATGCAGGTAGAAAAAGGCAGTGATGTGTATTTACTAAACTGTTACCTTTCCAGTTAGTGAGTCGCTTAGCCTGGATGCTTTCTTTCATAAATACAGTCATTAAATGCATGAAATTATTGATCTAAACTGCTTTCCTGGGAGACTGTTCCTTATAAAGAGCAGAGTCAGGTCTCTTTTTGTCTGCAAACTAGGCTAGATTTCATAATAAAACTTTCATCATAAAAAAGAAAAAATGAAACTCTGATCAACAATAACCTCTCTATGATACATCAATGACTAAATCTCTGAGAGAGCTGGCTTTAATTTTTCTTACAGTGAAAAAGAGTAGGAAGGATGCAGTTTTTTGCAAGGGACTCCTTTTTGAAGAGATCATGCTGAAAAGGCTGCTGAAGGGATCTCTTGCTGCTACAATTTGTAGAAAGGAGCTCTCATAATTATAGTCAGAGTTTATTGTGCCTCTCCCTGTCTCCCCCCCTTCCCACTTCCCCCACCCCACCCCCCGCCCCGTGTGTGTGTATGCAGAGAGCTGGAGAAAGCTGGCAGCACTACCTGAATAGCTGCTGAAAGAGTGAGACTTCTCAGTTCCTGCTTCATTACTGGGTAGCAGCTATTCCAGTGTGTGCGAGCTCCTAACTGCTTCCTCCCATCGAAAAGCCCTTGGTAAGTCCCCTCAGCCGGCAGAGCTGCAGATTAACTCAGCAAAAGGCAGGAGGGGGGTGGCAGGGAGCTGTGGGGACACTCAGAACCCGTGTGCAGTTTAAGATCTATTAGATTTCAAGGATTTTCTGTAATAAATGTGTAAAATCTTCTGTGGATTGCTGGGATGCGAAGGCAATCATGAGGAATGTTTCGCGTGCTCAAGAGCAAAGCAAAGTACATCCAGGAGTGCCTGAAACAGAGCAGAATTTTTCTACAGAAGATGAGATTCGTAAATGCTTCTCAGAACTGCAAGAAGACTGGTTGTGTGTTGTTTTGTTTTGTTTACCCCTATCGTTTTCCTCTTGTTTTCCTCTCCCCCCACCGCCTTGCCTTTATTGTGTTGAATATGTTAATAGGCTCAGAAAGAAGAAACTGTATCTTCCTGCAGACTGATGGCATTTGAAATGTAGAACTTTTATCAGAAGAGGGATGAGAGCAGAAGCTAAAGAGGAGATAACATGTGCTTTTTATTTGCATTTATATTCTTGTGCATGTTTCTGGTGTTGATTGTATAGACTTGCCGTGCTCACAAAAAGTTTAAAAAGCTGGGAGATGCACATTTACTGCTCAAGATGCTGATGCTTGCACTTGTATCACATGTTGTATTAGTCATCCACATGAAAAGTGGCACTCTTCAGGTAGGTCCTTTCAGTATATGTAGCAAAAAGCACTCCCTGACACTCTTTTTCTTTACCTTGATCCTATGAGTCAAGCTCATTGAACTCCACAGAAAATTACAGAGGCCACTGGAGAGGCCAGGTCACAACTCTCCTTGCCCCAGTTGAGCAGTGGCATTTGAAACAAGGCTGAAATAATGCTGTTGTCTGAGGGTCCCAGTACCCTGGACCTGGCTGTGTTTTTATTTGAAAAGTAGGAATGAGTTAACCAGGGACAGGCTGAGGTTTCTGTCTGGCAGTACAGGGCATTAACAGAACGACTGCCTCTGAACTGAACCCACAGCTACTCCCCTGATGGATAAATCCAACCTACAAGAGACGACTGGCTGACTAGCCGGGCATGGGGCCACTGGCTCATTTGTTACGGTCTGTCCAGTTCACACCTCTGTTGGCTATATTGGATGGCTGTCCATCGGATCATACATAGGTGACACAGCTGTATTTATAGCTATGAGGGGTTAGCTGCTCCTTGTATTTAGAAAACATACACTTGTGATGTGAAACTGCTGCTCAGTGTCCCTAGACATCATTTCCTTTGCTGCTGAGCAAACATGATAGCTCAAAGAATTAGCTTTTAGATCTGCAGTGCTGGTTTTCCAGTTAGTATGAGTAAATTTACATCTCTTCTACAGGTTAAAAGGGTGATACTGACATATTTTTCCCCTTTCAAAAGACTTCACGGTTTATTAAGGGACAACTTTCAAGCAAATATTAAAACAGAGATTAGCCAAGCACAGAACAGATATTGCTTCCTGAATCTCAGTCATTTTATGTTATGGTGGCAGGACAATCATGGTGAGGGGTGCAGATAACTAGGGCATTGATAAGTGAGTTTGTATAACATGTAGCAATGGAAATTACAAGTAGGAGTATGCCTCGTGTTCCAGGTTGTCAGAGTCAACATTAGTTCATCCATAAATTAAAATGTTGTCAAAATTGCATCATTAACTGGGCTGCTTAGTACATTAAGTATAATACTGGTGTGCAATATAGAGAATAATAATTTCCAGGGGGCGGAAAAGAAATAAGCATATATGTTTAGGGAGCTGTTGTGGGGGCTCTTCTGTATTTTTCTCCATTAAATACATAAGTCTTTGCTGGAATACTCTTGAATACAACTGAGTGTTGTCTTTTCTAAGTTTGTTTTGCTTTCAACATCTGCTTGGATGTATGAAAGAGGAGAAACAGCTCAACGAGAAGAATTCCAGTGTGAAGAGGAGCAGGAACAGGTAGCTCTCCAGCTCGGTGCCACATCCTTGCATCAGATTCAGCCCTGACCACACTCATTTTACTAAGTGAACTCTGCTGTCATCTGTTTGCTATCAGCATGGCAGGATGTTCTCAAAACATCTTAATACCAGGTCAGGATGGTAGAGAAATGCCAGGGGTTTTTCACCAGGGGCCAGATGCCATGACCTTTCTGCCTATTGGAAGTTTGCTCTGTGAGGATGATGCAACCCAGCACAAGAAAAAGAAACCAGGAAAGCATCTTTGCTGATAGGCAAAATCTGTGTTTATCACAGGCAGTGTATGCTCTGCAGAGCCTCACCCATGTCACAAGAAATCTGCCTCCCCTCCCTTCTCACAGAAATGTGAGAAGGCAGGAACTATTTGTGTCTTCCTGTAGAAGGGGCTACCCGTCTCACAGACAAGAGCACCCCACTTGTGACTGTGAACCCACACAGCCATATGGGAGTAGATTAAGTGGTGGGCAGGAGATGTTGCCTGTGCTTGGGCTGATCTGACTGTGTCAGCCTGCAGTCAGCATGTGTCACCAGGCAGTGGCTTACTCCATCCTCCCTAGCAGCCCTAGGGGAGTTGTTTTTGGAGGATGACCACGCACAGTCCTAAGGTCTTGCTGATAAAATAATCTTCAGACCTTGCCAGCGTGAGCCAGGGAGATCTAAACATACCTTCAAGCCAACCTGGGTTTTCATCAGAAATTCTCTCTGTTACTTCTCTGACTGGAAATGAGCTCTCCTCCCTGCCCCCCATCAAAGATTACAATTCACGAAGCAGAAAATGCCAGACACTCAAGCACTGGCAGAGTTCTTTTAAATTATATTTCTAGTTTATCATCCTTTTATATGTCAAAGTTTTCTATTTCCCCTATCTATTTTTATATATAGCAAAATGTATCAATCCAGGCATTTCAATATCCATCATTAAAGCATACAGATCCATATACCCTTGTCTACTGAACAAACAGATTTTCAAAGAGTATTACCTCTGCCAGCAGTGGCTTTTGTTTGCATTACTTGACTGGAGTTCTGCTTATAAGAATTGTAAGACCAAACCAAGAAAGCAGAGACTGGTGTAATCCATGGTTTATCATCCTAGAAACCCTCACTGTTGTACTCAGACATCTTCTATCTTTCCCCCTTTCCTAGGAAATCTCCATGGTTATAACTTAGACCAAAGCTCTTTGAAACAGGCATCACATCTCCACTCATTGCACACATTTATGTCTATCAAGCTACATGGAAATATGAAATATTGAGCACAGCTAGAGTATTTAGAGTGTGTAAAAGCCTAGTCCAATCTCCTGATCATAGCTGTTCCTTTTTGTGTGACTCCTTGCACCTTGGCAAGGTCAAAAAGGGAGAAAACTATTCATAAGTTCTGTCATTGCCTTTTAGTTTCTGGCCCTGGAGAAACAACTCAAAATCCAAACATCTGCTGCCTCCTTCTACTGCAGGGCAGTGGGAAGGATGAAAGGACCTTGAAAAGCCATAATCTTGCAGTTATCAGGGGAATTATGAAGGGACAATAAGGAGATTTTTCAGTGTGGCATTCTTGTGATTAGAATGAATTCCAAATTGTTTTTGTCATTGCTAGGAAAAGAGTGGAAGTGACATTTAGCAGCATATGAATTCCCCAGTAATTGGTGCCCTGTAATATAAATTAGATTAGAGGCAGTTTACCAAGTCCCAGTACAGTAAGTTTTACTATTCTCTCAAAGGAAGATAATCTATAATGTATATTTTAGAAGACAACTGCAGCAAAGGAAAGCTACCATCCTGAATGAAAAAACAAAATTACTTCAATAGGACTTTGCAGTCAAAATTCCTTGCTGGTTTAAAGAAGACTGTCTGTATCCAGAAATAATACTGAGTTTGACTGTTTCCTTTACTGTGTTTCTGTATTAACTCTGCTAAATAATTAAAGAAAGGAAGAAGAGCAGAATAGGTAACTAGGTAATAGCAGGCATAATCACACCCCATTCCTTTAAACCTGGATCTCAGTTCTTTGACTTGCAATTGGTGGGTTTTTTTCACTGAGAATCTGTGGCAGGATACGTTCCTAGCACTACAACAGATGCTATTAAAGCAGCTTCTTTTCATTACGAAAACAAAGCTGAAGTACTATAACATATGTTGTGTTGATTCATGTCTCAGAAAATATAATTCCATGGAGATATATTTTATAAATGCAATAAGAAAGCAGCTGATTCCTTGGAAAAATGCATTTGACTACAGCATTAGCCACTTGCATTTTGTACTTGACAAGCACTCAAATGCACTGTGTTTTAATACATTGCCACAACACCTAAGAATTTTCATTCGGATGCAACACTATTCCTTCTCTTCATGAATGTCTTAAACGATGCTACTGGAAAATGGAAAACATTGGTAAACAATTCCTTTTTTGGCAATCTGACCCTGATGTTTAGTTGCTAGCGTTCAGACCTTCAGATTGTACGTCACCTCATCTGCAAAAGAGAGATAATATTTCTGCCTCCCCTTCCATCTATGCACCCTTCATCTGTCTTCTGTGCTTATGCAGCATACTGAGGACAGGGGCTGTGCCTTGTATACACAATACACAGTCAGCACCTTCACAGTTCTTGCCTGCA
This sequence comes from Gymnorhina tibicen, assembly GCA_013399875.1. Classification (NCBI taxonomy): domain Eukaryota; kingdom Metazoa; phylum Chordata; class Aves; order Passeriformes; family Artamidae; genus Gymnorhina; species Gymnorhina tibicen. The sequence continues at coordinate 1,730,552 of VXAZ01003150.1, forward strand.
GCCTTTAGGTTCTCCTGTGAAAGAGTTCTCCCCACATACCACTAACTGATATTCTTAGTATCAGCCTCAGACAACTGGATAGTGCCAGTGGTAGTGGGGAGCATTTCCCTCAGAGTACTGAGCATAGAAGCACCTGCAGGCTCCAGATGCTTTCCAGGACTGGTGCAGTGGTCTCAGATAACTTCTGTTCCCTCCTCTTCTGTTGATCCTCTCAACAAATAATATAATGTCCTCATCCAAGTGTCTGAAGAAAAGACTTAGCATACCATTTCTGGAATCAGTGTCTGGGAATGTATGTGGCAATTATATCAAGAATACTGAGAAATACCAATTTCTTTGGCAGTTCTATCAGCTGCACAGAACTGACTGCAGTAAGTGTTTGTTTCTGACAGCTGACTAGATAAGGTGAATCTGTGGAGAGCTGACAAGTGCCCTAACAAGGTATATTCTTCCAGATATTTCCTTCTGTCCAGAAACTCACCCACATCACTGACAGGTGGCACCTTCAGCATAAAATGATCAAAACAACAATCCACAATACTGCTGTCTTTATGTCCCAAAACAAAGCTGTGCATTTGGCTGGAAGAGGCTGTGTGAAACAGGAGCAGATTATGGAGTACTGCATGCTCTTATCTTCCTATTTAGTATATATTATATTAAAATATATTTTAACAAAATTTAAAGGGTGTACTGTGCCCCCTTTAAAAAGCCAAAAACTACCTCTCAGCTGAAGTAAAAACATTCAGTGAATTGATCCATGATTAATTCCATCCACTCCAGGGGCATTAAACCTGGTTGTAGGGACAGAACAGAGTAGACAAGGGCTGTTTCAGGGGACAGGGAGCCTGTACAGAACAGCTGTTCTACATCCTTGCTTGTCTTATTCTCCACTGGGAACACTGAGGGGAGAATACAAGTTACAATAGTCCAACACAGGATAGGGAGAGGAGTTAAAATATTAGTCTGAAAAAACAACACAGAAACTTTACTGAAAATTATTTTTTTATGCTGAGAAAGACAGAATAAAACTGACCACCTCTCTAGCTCAGCTAAAAGCCTCATTTATGATAACTGTCATAAAAAGAAAACTCAAATAGTTGGATGCAAAAAAATCTCCTTCAGTTTGTTCAAATAGAATTGTTGTAAAATGCCTCGAGATAAATCCAGATTCCCTCATCTCATAACTCCTGTTGTCTTTTAGCTGCATTCAATCAGAGGTCAATAAAGGTGACTCAAGCCAAGACTCAGCACAGAAGAAAACTCCCAAGAGGTTTTTTCCAAGCTGCTGTCTTCTTGCTAGGGATTCAAACAGCTCTCTAGAGCTTATTATTAGAGCAAGCACCCTGATTCTGGCATGTTAAGAAACATTCATCTCTTTTCCCTGCATTTAGGAAATCTGGCAGTCCCATTTGTTGAGATTGCTGCTTCAGTCTTCTTTTTGGGGCATGTCTGGTGTCAAGTTGCTTCCTGTTGCAGAGTCCAAATGTCCCTGTTGAGTGCTTCTGAGATCAGGTCTCAGCAGGCAGCAGTTCTTACCTCTATGGTTATCCACAAACCCACTGATGAAGCTCCAGGGAAATAATTATAACACGTCATTCTCCACTCCCTATGCTACCAGACTGCAAATTTCCTCTTCTCTTGAGTGACACAGTATGGCTGGCCACTTTCACAGCATTAAACAAAGTCATTTGATGGTGAAATTGCTCAGCAACAGAAGAGAGCTTATTTATTGATTGAACTCCCCACAGACATTGCCTGATATTGCTGAAGCTTATAGGATCAGTATTTTTGTGCTAGCAAATTAAGAACATAGATTTAGAAATTGTAAGTAGGTGCAATGTTATATGTAAAAATGACAATTTTATTTCTTTATGACAATGGCGTGCAAAGCAGGCAAGCATTTATTCTGCTCTGCTCACTGGGAAGCACCACTGAAATAGGCTTTCCAAGGCACTACAGAGAGAAATACAGATACAATGTACTGCCTTACTTTCACCAAAGATCCCCTTTGAATTTCCTGAGCGTATTTTTCTAGCTCAATATCCCTCTGCCAGGTGTGTTTGAGGAAAAAATTAAGGACCATCACATTTACAGATAATGTATCTTAAGAGCTGATCTCATAATGCAAAGGTCAGATGAAATCAAAATACTGTTTACAGCAGTGCTCTTTCTTTTCAGCTCTGGACTTATTAAAGGCATTTAGACTGAATTAATTAAAAAAAAAGAAGGAAACTGTTCTTGACTAGCTTAAGGAGTAACATGTGGCGTGTAATTTGGATTGCTGAGTGATTTAGACATGTAAGCTGCATTACTCATCCATCTCACTTAAGATATGTAGATTTTGTAATCTTCCATCTGGATTTTCAGACAAACTTTGAGTTGCTTCTTAGTGGTTTGAAGAAGGCTGGAGAAGATGGCTCATCTTAGAATAAACAAAGAAGGGTGAAAGCTGTCCAACTGGAAAAAAAATGAGCATATGACAAAAAGTGATGCTTGGTACAGCAATATATTTTCAATGTATTTTCAATATATTTTCAAATTATTTTCAGTGACAGAATGATTCTTTTACTTAGTTTTCCATGGCAAACAATCCCTCTGTGTTTAGTGCAGGATCCATTTAGAACCAGAGTGGCACTGGCATGCAGCACTCACAAGCTTTGTCTGCTCCTGTTGTTCCAGCTACAGTATCATCATATGAACACATCTGAGATCATGGAAAAGATCCATTAGCAAGCAAATCCAAGCCTTCTGCTCTCGGGGTGGGGGAAGAGGGGATTTTTAAGGTAATGTAAGAGCAAAAACAATACTACCTTTAACTCATCATCCTGAAGTGCCAGCAGCATTCATTTAAATATGGAGTACTGGTAATGCCCTGTTGCTTGCAAAACTAATGGTACTAGTAGTTCAAATCCCTGTGTTTCCACTCACTAACTAGTGCATGGAAGCTATTCCCAGGCACTCACTATCCATTACACAGTGGAGGCCAATCTGTCTAACCAACCAATCAACCAAGAAAACATTAGATCTGCTTATCTCAGCAGAGGTGAGAAAAACTTCCTATGATAAGGCTGCAGCTAACAAGGTTTGAACAATTATGAAATGAAATTAATGAAGAACTGAAAAAAACCAACCCAAAACCCAAACCCAAACAAAACCAAAGAACCCTAACATTCTTCAGAAAGATATTCATAAACTCCAGGAGCAAATACATTTAAGGCATTTGAGCCATGCTCGTGTGAAATTTATTAGACAGAAAGGACCAAAGTATTTGGGAAACAACTGCAAGAAATTCTTAGCCAAAATAATCTCAGGGAACAGATGCTCCACAGAAATAAAGAGACGTGTACACAAACACCATTTCTCTCCCCCTGCCTCAAATGAAAGAACAGTAAATAGGAGCGGCAGCTTCTTGAGGCTTGATTTTTTCCCTTGACAAATTTCTCTGGCAGCAGAAGCCCAGAAAGGTTCACCAGAGCATCCTGATAGACCTCATAGCAAGGCTAGGAATACCTGCTACTTGCAGATGGAACTTGGTGTGGGGATTTGTCTCTAGACAGATTATCATGAAGGTGCCTAGAAAGAGATCATTAAAGGCTTCATGGTAGGTACGGTTCAATACAGCTCCACAATTGCTTTGTAATTAAAAGGATCAAGGGGATAAGCTTGAACATGAAAACTAAATAAAAATAATGAGGTACTTTTGGTACTAATTGCTCACTTGGCAGACTGGCTCGCAGTGAGGTGGATGAGCTTTGTTCAGTTGAACCATCAGCCCAGTGTCTTGCCAAGTCCTGGGTACTGTTTTAAACATATCAGGCACCTGGAGGCTGCTGAAGCCAGAGAGCCCGTAAGGCTGGGTGTGGGACTGTACACCCACACCATGAGCCGGGGCAGAGCCTCACTGAGGGTCCAGTGACTTCACAGGCGAAGGGGATTGGCACGGACAGGAGGGTGGCTAACACAAGCTGCCTTGGGCCAGAAGACCTCGCCTCTGTGGCACAGAGAGACACCTATCTGAGCCACAGGAATGCTGAAGGCAGCATCAAACTACACCTCTTTGCCTTGATTTTAGTATTTTCATTTTTCTTATTGCCTTAAGGAGGGTCTGAAGTGCTGTGTGTTCCCCATGGATGGTGGTGGGGTTCCACTCCATATTCAGGCTCCCTTCTGCAGCAGCAGAATCTGGGAGTTCCATGGGGCCAAGAGCACCCTGTAGTGCCAAGCAAATGGCAACTGTTCTGTCTGTCTCCCACCTCCCCCAGTGGGGCTTGGCAGTGCAGGTGAAAAAAGGCACTGCTTTTCACAGGCTGGGGCTGGCATTAAGCATAAGGTGAGAGCTGTGGCATTAGCTTATGTGACAGACACGCCTCCAGAGACACGGAAACCACAATGTTTGATACCAGTGAGAGTACCAGACCTGCTGAGACACACAGAAAGTTTGCACCTGAGGGGGTGAAAAACGAAGAGGGTGGAGGTGTTTTTGCTTGCCATTCCTGCCCAGAACCATCAGGCCGCAACAGAAGTCGAGACATGCAGTACTTCGGGCCAGGCAACCAGGGGTAACTCTGAACTAAAGGAGACAGAATTTTTGTAGAAAACATGAAAACTATATATATGAAGAAGTGGTATGGTGGAGTTAGCACTACTGTTGTTTAACAAAGAAAGAGCTGCCAAACAGAAATAATTTTTTGCCTGGTGACATTTTGGTGTGCAGTGCCTAGAGTCCAGGCAGCAGCAAGGCAAGGCCGGAAGCAAGAAGAGGGATTTTACTCACAGCACAGTTTCTCAGGCCAAGTGGTTCAGAAATTGGTGGCCCTGTACATGCAATAAACACTAACATATCAGAACAAATCCAAAGCTCTTATTCCACAGACCCAGAACAAACAAACAAACAAAAAATAAGGAGCTACCAGTGTGAACACTGGGTAGTTTGTGTTTGACTTGGCCCCAAAATCATGCTGTGAGATTCTCAACCTGACTGCATCAGCTGTGATTTTTTATTGAGAAGATTTATGCAGCCCTGAAAGTGAGGATCTGGAAATTAACAGGAACAAGACTGTCAAATGTAGTGCATTGTTTAGACATTGTAGAAAATTATGTACACACTATGTGAAAAAAACAATTATGCTGCTGGTGGCAGAAGGACACTCAAAAGATGTCACCATTAAGGTTGTTTCCATGAAATTTCCAGTTTTGGGGCTAACGTTTTCATTCTTAGGAAGGTACAAGCTTTGAATAAGCACAGAAGAATGAGATGCAGTGAGCAAAAGTGTGAAGCAGCTCCATGCATGAGAATTTAGATAACATTTCACTTTCACTTTAATTTATTACAGTTTCCTCATGTTTTTTTAGAGTACACCCCCCCTTTTATATAGGATGTAATCTGTTTGAAAACACTGAGTTGCATGATGCCTTGCATATTTACAGAAGTCTATTTTAGCATATGTAAATAGGATAGTTTGACTACTACTCAATTTTTGGAGGAAAATCTTGCAGGCAATATTTTCAAAAACAGGAATCCAAACACAGGCTTCTGAGACACATCTATATTGGGTCTATATAAATAAAACTACTAAATTCTAAATATGGATTTCTAGGTTTAAAAATATGGTGAAATATTGAGTTGCTGAAAGTAACATAGCTGCATGAGGAGGGTAGGTTCACCTCGATGGAGACCTTCTGCACAGCACCATGCTGCTTCCAGGGTCCACACTAGCCTGGATAACCTTGCACAGCCCTGTTACGCCTCACAAATGCATCCAAAAAGAACTCTGCTCGAAAATGTGGCATCCGAGTTAGCAGATCATGTTCGGTTGTATCATGTGTGTTTCAGAACAGTCGCATTTCTCATTGTCCTGAATTTGGCTGGGACAGAGTTACTTTAATCTGTGGTAGCTGGTACAGTGCTGTATTTTGGATTCAGTACGAGGATAATGCTGATAACACACTGATGTTTTGACAGTTGCTAAGAGTGCTTACCCTTAATCGAGGATTTTTCAGCGTCTCATGCTCTGTTGGTGAGGAGTGGCACAAAAAAGCCAGGAGAGAGCACAGTTTGTACTGCTGTCTCAAACTGGCCAAAGGAGTATTTCACATCACAGAACATCATGTCCAGTACCTAAACTGGGGGAATTACCTAGAAGGAGCCAATCTCTGCTCAGGGATGGGATGGGTATTGGTCAGCTGATGGCGAGCAATTGTATTGCACATCGCTTTTTTCTCTTGAGTCCTGTTATTCTCTCTCCCTCTCCTTATAATTACAATTAATAATATTATTGGCACGTTTATAATTCTATTTTGCTTCAGTTATTAAGTTGTTCTTATCTCAACCCATGGGGTTTACCTTTCCAGTTCTCCTCCCCTCTGGGAGCAGAGAGGAGGTTGTGTGAGAGAGCAGTAATGTGGTGCTTTGTTGCCGGCTGGGATTAAACCGCAACACTTATTGTCACTGCAGTGGAAATTTAGGACACACAAGTGTTTTTTTCTTCAAGGCTTGGCCCATAAGACTACTTTTTGACAAGCTGTGACACTGTTAATGCCCGTGGAAGTTCTTACACTATGAGTAACAGCTAGTAGGAATAGTATGGATAATGGTTAACTGCAGAAGCAGCACCCTCTTTATTTAGTCCCTTGTCCGGGTTATTTTCGAACAACTGCTGTTTATTGTCATTATTGGGTTCAAAAGCTGACTTTCTTTGTTCTCTTTCCAAAAAACAGAGTAAATCAGGTCTGACATTTGAAGCAGTGTATTTACAGCAGCATGGAGCATGTGTCTCTGGAGCGTGGCTGTAACGAAAAACAGAGAACAGCAAAAGCCCTGGTTATGTTTGTCACCCAGGGGAACTGGAGAGCAGGATGGCTTCCTCACCATCCTATTTTTTCTGCTTTTTTTTGTAAAAACATATTGAAATGGAATATTAAAATGGGTTCCTCTTCTTTCAGATCTAGACCCAAAGAATTTCACATTAGTATTAGTAATTGACTATTGCATCCACATTGGATGGGTATTGTTCCTGTTTCCCCTGGAAGGGAGGAAGCACCAGTTGTCACTGCTTCATTAATTGTTCAATTTCTCCCAGTGGTACAGGGACAAATTCTAAATTCCAACTGGCAGAGTTTTCAGGGGTGTATAATTTATGAGGCGTGAGAAACTGGAAAGATAACTATAATCAGTATGAGCATGAGAAAAACATCCAGCTTGCAATCTCTGCCACACAGCGTAGCTGCCCATGCTTAGTTATCACACTGCACATATTTTTTACTTTCCCAAAACCTAATTCTCAAGGTTTTGTTGTTTTGTTTGTGTTTTGGTTTTTGTAAGGACTACATTTTTTTTTTTAGGCTGGAAGGCTTCTCAAGGGAAAGAGGGACAGTCTGGAGAAAACAAGATTGAAAAGGTATAAAGAAAAAAAAATTATATCTTGCCAAAACCATATCAACACTATTGAATATTGTGGAGGGCGGAGGATATGTGAAAGCAGAGGTAGGATTCTTACACTAGACAGCTCCTCACTGGAAATGGAAATGGTCTGAAGAAAGGCAGGCAATGCAGGCAGCCTTTCACAAACAATAGGGGAGAGGAAAGGAAAGCAGAAATGTAGGGATCGTGGGTACACAGAACTATTGCTATTAAACTTTTCTAACCAAGCCATCTGCATTACTGGCATTATCACTAGAACACAAGCCAGGTGTATGCAGATTTGCATAGATCTACATATGTTTAGTGATATCTGAACCACTGTGCAAAAGCAGATTGGATGATACAAAAAGGGCAAATAGAAATACATGAATACTTCAGGATTTAAAATAATTTCTTATCCGTATGTATCCTCCTTCCTTCTGCCTGTGAATTCTGCTTCCTCTCTTCCAGCAGAAGACTTTCACTCTAGTGTCACATCACCCTGAAAAAGTTTCACTTGATGAACAACCCTACAGGCACATCTCCCTCCCTAAGTTAACTACAGTCCTCCAGCTTCACTTACTATCTCCTCCAGAAAATCAGGAATTCCATCCCACTCCTTAAGCAAACCAGCCTTGAGTTCTGTACAGCTTGGCCAGATATGAACACAGATAACATTAGTTTCTTAGTTATGTTATATGTTTCCAATAGCTTTCTTAAATAAGAAGCATCTGGCTTAAACAGTACAAAGCACTGGTGCCAGCATTGCTAGGAGGGCTTTGGCAGAGACCATGGTCTCTGTTCTCGGAGGTGTCGTGGGCTGCAGACAAGAATTTATGTTGTCATGTAAAGAGCTCTAGCGTGGCACACAGTCTGTTTGTGCAATTCTCTGTTACATACTTTCATTTATGCAGAACTTTTTTCTGGGGTTGAAGAACTGAGCAAAAGATGAAGCAGACTTCAGCTCAGCATCTCTAGTGTGTGTGCATAACTGAAAGGTGACACCTTAACCTATGGAGCTGCAGGTCCTCAGAGCTAACTTCACCCGAGATGATCCCCTTCCCAAATGAATGTGGGATGGGTGGGAGAAAATGCTGTTGAAGGGGCCACAGCTCAGGGTAGATCTCACTCACCATCATCAGAGTTGAAGCACTCTCACAGACAATGAAGATTTGATTTCATCTCCACCACCTCTCACAGAATAATATGAAAATTCATTTAGCTTCACTTAATACATTTTTTATGTGTGTCTGAATTTCACCCTTAAGTAAGAATAATGTTCATGAGTCTTTCCTGTTAAAGCTATATATATTATATATCTCTAGAACATAAAATATGCACTCAGAAGGGAGTCTGAAGGTAGATTTGTTAGACTATCAGTCCTGCTGGAACTATTTCTAATTGGTGTGGCAGGCTTAGGTTTCCAGATTGTAGTCCATGCATTATTCCTCTGTACTGTACTGGAGTAGCAGGCAGGGTAGTAGCACACAGAATTATTTATCAGGATGAATATAATCAAGTCTTGAAGTGAAAAGTGCAAGAAAGGAAAATAAATATCCAATAGAGCAATATGGTCTAGGATTGTTATTTACTGAAAAGGTATGAGAATTTACATATGAAAAAGCATGACAGAAAAAATTATCTCTTCCGAATGCAAGTAATATTTTAGCTGATCTGCTGTCAGAAAATGTTTCCTAAACTAGTTTTATTTAAAGCACCTCTGAAATGGTAAACTGTCTAGCAATCAAGGAATTTATTTATTAATTTACCTTGATTAGCATGGTACTTTTCAAAAAGTGCTAATCAATTTTAACTTCCAGTAAACTGGAAACACCACATAAATTGCTGTTACAGTCTTAGACTGCTGATCAGTTCTGAAAATCTAAATCAGTGTGCATTTTTATACTATTCTCTTTCAGTCATTGTCTGGAATGTCTTTCTTGACCTTGAACTGTGAGAGAAGAATTTCCATGTAAAATAGATAAAAAGATGCCAGACTTCATGATTGCAATTTTTAGTTAAAATATGAATGTGTAAGAGATATGAAGAGCAAAAATGCTTTTAGTAAGTAAGGTACTCATAAGGTGAGGTTTTTTTCCATCCAAAGGGCATTCTCATGTGTTAGGATACGATATTCTTTAAGCATACAGAGCAAACTGCTGGGTATGTTACAGTAACAGGTTTACTGAAAAGTTGCAGCCTGAAAAATTCTTGCTATGCAATCCTCATGTTTTGTTAGCATAAAAGTATCCAAAGAACACCATGAGATAATTGATAGTGCAACCACATATGAGTTTTCTATGCGCTTCTTTCATTTTCCATGTTGTCACAAATAAGCTGATCATAGGTCTTTAGGAGTATAACAGTGCCTGAAAATGATGAATTTGCAACTGTTAAAGGCATAGATGCTTTTTAGCAAACAAATCTAATCATCAGCCATCTGGAGCTTCTTCCACTCAGACGTATATTAGAAGAATAGAGAGACCTGCTCTCTTCTGTAAAGAAGAAAAGTCCCGGTCCTAAATTCATTGATACATGCTATTGTACTATAGCTACACATACTTTTTTCCTCTGTTTTATTCTAAAAAAACCTATAAAACAAGTTAGCAGAAGGCAGGCCATCACATATACTTATTTGGCAAAAAAAAAAATCCTTTATACTGGAAAGAAAATACCACAAGATAAACCAGGTTCTGTGAAAAAAATGGCAAACAGCCTGGTGCAATGTGCAACAGCAGCAGCGCAGTGCTGGCTTCTCCCAGAAGACACTGGGGCATGACAATATCTTCTAAATAATCTTCTATAATAAATATATTTATGAAGCAGCAAGTTAAATAGGGCAGCCAGAGGCCAGACTGTTGTGCCCAACCTCCCCCAAATGGCACCCAGTAAGGAACAGACTGTGTTAAAACTGCTTATAGTTACATAGATGCCTACAATGGTATATAAGTTTTCCTGTTTTTCCTAGACAGCTCATGGAAAAATTCAGAATATCCTTTTTAGGCTATATTGCTTTTTTTCCAGGAGCAATCCTCATTTGACTGCATGTAGAGCCCAGAAAGTCACCTCAGATAGGAGCTTTTACTTCTGTGATGTGCAGACTTCTCCCCTGAAAGGTTCAGTGTTGTTTGAGCACCATTTGGATCCTTCCTGGGATCTGTCTTGGCTTGTGGCTCTGTATGCCAGTGCTGCACATTTGGGGCCTGTGTACTGGGGAGCACTTCCAAGATATTCCCACTGCTCTCAGCTGTGCTGTCCCAGTAAAGCATGTTCAACTCCATTTCCTCAGACACTGGTTCATATGTAACCTACCTGACATGTATTAATCCAGGGCCTATGGCCTGCCTTTCTCTTGGTTCTGCTGTTCCTATATGCACACAGTGATTTTCCCAATATCCTTGCTCGATATAGGAGTTCCTATCAATTTCTGTTTGGCTGACCAGAGAGAGTCCAAGCTGTCCGTGCCAGTTCTATTTACTGGAGACATACACCGCCTAAGAAAATGCAAAGTGAAAAGCTTTCTTCTGATGCTATTTTTGTGCTCTTTTCCTTCCAGTCATGTGCTATTTTCCTTCCACAATCTGAATCCTCAGGTTGAGCTCCACTGTAGCTTGAACAGCAGAAGGCATAAGAACTTGTGGATCCTTCACATTGATCAAAACACGAAAGAAATTGTGTGCCCTTCATTTATTATAAGCAATGGGATTTGTAACTTTCCAGACATTGATAAAGGCTGAGAAAATATAGTTCAGAAGACAATGTGTTTATGTCCCAGAATAATCATAATTAGGAGAACTCAGTTGTTTGTCAGTAACTGGTATAGAATTCATGTAAAAATGTTAGTAATCTGAAATATCAGAATGCTGTTAATAAACATTTGGTGCTCAGAAAGTGAAAATAAACATGCTAATAAGTTTTCCTGAAAAGGATGATACACTCCTGTACTAGTTTGAAAGCCAACTAGTGAGAGACTCCAAGTCAGAAATAGAATTAATTAGGAAAAATAAAATAAATGCAATAGTACAAAAAAACCCAACCCACTGACAGAGTCAGAGTACAACCTGACGGTCAGGGGGGTGGTAGCAGCCCAATTAAATGGTGGCTGCAGTCCTCCTGGAGTGATGTTTCTGTTGAAGCAATGATTCTATAGAAGGGGCTGGTCTTCCTCTGAAGGTCCAGCAGTAGTAGCAGTGGCAGTATAGAAGGCTCCGGTCTTCCTCTAGAAATCCAGTGGAAAGGCTGCTTGTGCTGTTCCAAACCCCAGATTATATCCACATGGGAATGCTTGGTTCTTCCCCCTGGGCGGAGCATCTCACAACGGGGTGATGTAATTCTGTGAGTCATGCGGTGGGCCCTTGATTGCCCATTAACAGAGATAGCTCCCAGAGGGAGTTATCAAGGATGAGTCATGGTAGGGGATAACAAGCACAGCCCCACCTGTTTTAACAGCTTGTGGAGATGCTAATAGATTACATACTTTTGCTTACATCTTATATTGTAACCTGGGTCAACTCCTGTGGTGTCAGACAAATGGCAGGGCTCACTGATGCTTCAGGACCTGAAAGATCGATACTGAAGGCAACCACACAGTCTCAGTGGTGACCCTAATGGCTCACAATGCTACTGTGTGATGTTCCATTTGGTGGGAAAAATGAGGTGGAATCAGGCTGGTCTTTGATGTGAGCCCGTGTATTTAGCTGACAAAGTCCTGTTTCCTTCAGAAAAGCAGAGGTAGAACACACTGAAATGTGAACAGATTCCCAAGATTTCTCATCTACCACTCAGTCCAAAGTACCTCCCCATCATGCCTGTCCCTTAGGCCATGCTCTCAGTGCCTGCCCTGGCTGTGTCTTGTGCATCCTTCCAACTTCTCATCGCCTCCTACCATTAACATGCAAAACTGTGGCCAGCCAAAACCTGCTCATCCACCTTGTGCCTTGCACGTCCCTACATTTTGGATAGTAGTTGAATGCCTACACAGAGAGTTGAGGTCACCTTTCTTCATAAAGGATAGTACCTGGGTTTTGTGCTTACCTTGAGCCAGGGGCATCAGCTTCCTCGTCCCATTCCATTTCAGTGGGTATCTGGGATTCATCTTGCTTCTGTATCAGCTCAGAACACTTTTAGGCTGTAAATCATCTGACTATTCAGATGTCTAAATTGGGATGAGATGACTTATAGGTTAAAATTTTTACAACGAGAACCTTGGGTGACCTGCTTAGATATAAACATCTGTGCTTAAGTGTCCGAATTTGGCCAGAATTACTCATTCAGTGACAGTGTGAGGCGACTGCCTCAGACTAAGGCAAAACACAGAGGTAACACAGGGTGACCCAGGCTATAGGTAGGCCATCAGCTCCAAGGAAATATTGAACTTTGAAGATATACCATCACTGTTATGCCAAGTAATTGGAGGCTTGAAGAGATGCCCTGAAAGCTGATAAATATGGGTTCTGTTAGGAAATGGATGTGTTGAGAAATGCATGCCTGGGACAAGCATTGACTCCTGAAATGCTCTGCTCTGCTCATGGACAGTGATTATGAGACTCAATGCATTCATTACTCTCAACAGCATGATGAAAATTACATCCAATGACGTAAAATTAAATCCAAGTTAATCATCATTAGGCTATTGGTCACAGCAGCAAAAATATAAGCATTGTGTGTATTTGAAAGATGGAATAGAGGAAAAGAAAATAGAAGTGAGAAATTAAACTGAGCTGAGGGAGGCTGAAAAAGGAGAGAATTTATAGATGACTGAATGAGAGAAGAGAAGACAGGAATTCAAGGAAATGGGAATTAAAGTAGCAGGAGGGCACAACCAATATACAAATTGTCATACCTGATCTGTGCCACTGCCTTGGACACCTAGCATCCTGTTTCTGCTAGAAACTAGGATTAGGTGCTTCAGAGGATGGTGCGTGAAGTCCATCTGTTGAAAACCTGTGATGTAATCAGCCTGTCAAGGAGGTCTCCTCTTAAAAGAGATTATTTGAAGTCTTGAAGCATGGAAAAAGGGTGAAAACTGAGGTGAAAATAAAAATATAAGGTGGAGATAATTGAGAGAGTGAGGAAAAGAAAAAACGGGGATTTAAAAGGAGCCCAGAAGATCATAATTTATTTTGCGCTGGTGCTGCACTCAAGAAATGATCCAACTCAAAGTCTTCATGTTCAGCTTCTTTACCATATGCAGGAGAGCACATTACCTTTTATGAGAATGTTTTATATAGTTTTACATGATGCTTGTCAATGTTGTCTGATTTCCAAGTTACCAGGTTCAGTCCTCCTTGTAATTCGGTTTTTTTAAACAAGTCCAGGTCTTTTTGAACCTAAATGGCTCTATGATTCACTCCTTAATCCTCAAAAGATTTTTTAAAAAATTGTCCCTGTCCCTTCCTTATATCTTCTCTGCTTGTTGAAACTAATCTGAAATACATTGACTTGACTATACTGAAGTTGCTCATTGCCCTTTAAAGCTCTTATTTTAAACCTGTAATTTGCACAATTTATATTACAGACTTACTCTGGTATTTGCCGTCAGGGCAGGAAACTTTCTCAGCTGCTTTGCACTGTGTATAGAGAGCTATCAAGCAACCCCACCATGAGCAGCACTTGCCCCAAGGCAGTTCCAGGAGGAGTCTTAGCTCAGGCAACCCCAAGATTCCCTAATGCTTTGTCATAGAAATGGAGCCTGTTCAGGGCCACACCTCTCCAGAGAGCAAAGCAGATGCTGCACTTCGTGCCTACTTAGCCAGCACTGCTCATGGTACCTGAAATAAGATACACGGAGCTCAGAGAGACCACAGGAACAGCATTATCCAAGTATTTTTTTCCTTAGTATTTCAAAACAATGCAAAACACAGCAGCCCCTGAAGAGTGATTTCTTCCAGATGAATTCCTCTCATGATGGTCCTAGCACCAGGATATAAGAAGTGACAACCAGACCAGGCCTTGTGCACCTCTGCATGCCAGATATTTCTTGAGGAGGAGGGGGACTGGGGAAGTCCCAGGCTGGTGCCTAACAGCATCCAGGTTGTGCAGCGAGAAGGGAGCATATTTGAATGGTTTAGTACAAATACATCAGCTCCTGGCAGGATATTGAAACTGATCAGTGGGCCCTGTGATCAGCCTATCAGAGCTGACTGATGTGCCAGTAGTGTCAGCCTGTTGTCAGAGATAATTTTTTTTTGTTTATGGTTGTCACTTCAGTTTGAGATTAGATATAAGACCTACTAAATTTGCAGCGTTGTTATCTTACTGTGGACATAAGCTTTGAAACATGCCTTGGACAAAAAATATTATTGCGCTGGAGGAAGTAGTTCCTGTGTACATCCTATATAGCCCAGATTGCTTCAGTTTCTTCACTGTAATTTGCTTATCCTATGGTACAAACTTTACCTTCAGAGCAGTAACTGGAATACCGTCATATCAAGGAATCCTATTCAAGAAAGCATGCAATTTTCTCCTATTCAGAGAAAGAAAATCCTTTAAAGACAAAGTGAAAAAGAGAGCTAGAAAAATTTCCTATGTTACCATAGCAGACTGCCCCTTTACACTGTTGATTTAAATGGCATGCCTCTTTTCATATTGTGTTAGTGTTTCAATTTCTGCCCCTCCTTGAGTTTAGCTTCTGGGATTTTGCCATTTATAATCCAGTGTTCTGCTTCTCTGTTCCTAGTCTTGTGTTGCTTACTTTGCCCAAGCCTGTAAAACCAGATGTCCGTCTTGCCATGACAAATTTGCTCAGGGTCAGCAGGGTAAAAAGTCTGACAGAGGAATCGTAAAGAAAAGCAAATGCACAAGGACATGAATATAGTTTTTCCTCAAGCACAACTAAGTCAGGTCTAGACTCAGTCTATGTTTAAGGCGTAGCTACCACTGTTTGTGCTTTGGGGAGAGAAGTGAAGTAGTACTGGAGGAATTTAAATATGCTGTACAGAAAACACATTTGTTTGTCACGCACCTGGTAGATCCCCTCATCACATTAATGTCTCAGAGTAAGAGATTGCTTTTTCTCTGAAATTCAGATTAGAAATTCTTGGCAAATGAAATAAAGGAATGAATGTTTTCTAAAAACAGTCAGTTTGTTTTTTCTGTGATAAACAAAGTTATGTGGACTCAAATTAACAGCAATATGTTTCACATTTTCAGTTCTGACTGCTATGTATATCTCATCAATTGATACCTTTATTCATAGGACACAAAAAACAAAAATGCAAGAGTAACACTTTTCAGAGGATGAAAAAAAGAGGATGGTGTTTCTAGAAAATAAGTTTGCCTTTGTACAAAGAAGTGGAAGAGCTGGGGAACAGAATGAAGGATGCTGTGAACTGACTCTCTTCCTCCTAAAGTGCGTTGTGAACATTTGTGTCTGGTTTAAGGCAAACACTGGTGATGTATTAGCCTCTCATGAACTGGAGAAGAAAGGTGCTTTTGTGGAACAGGTGATAAGTTTCCTGTGTGATACTGAACGTGTCACTTTGGGACTCATCCCAGCTGCCTTCAGCCTCATAAAGTTAGTCATCTCCCTTAAACTACTTAAAAGGAGAGATATGGGCATGCCCAGTAAGTAATTAATTCCACTGATCTGAGAAACCTCCTAAAGTCAGGATGATCTGCCCAGCAGACAATTTGGCGGCTGCGGCTTGGCATCCAGCCACCCGCCCTGTGCTCTGTCTGCTCCGGCAGGCAGCTGTCCAGCACTCCATCCTGCCTGGGACAGGGCGATCTGCTCAGGCTGGCAGCTCCTCAGGACAGGCTCTGTCTCATGCAGCCTGCTCACAGAGCGTCGGGTGTGACAGTGCCCTGGATGTGCTGTGAGACTGCTTAGCAATTCTGTAGTAATGAGCGTTGCTTCAGGCTTGGTAAAATTCAAGTTTTATAGCAGGAGGCATCTCAATGCAGAGAACTACAGAGTGTGAACAGCAATTCTAACAGTGCATCCTCTGTTGTTTTGTGTCTCAGGTTCTGACATTTACAAATCCAGTGATAATAAAATGAGGAAAACTGGCCCCACCAAATGAAATATGCATTGCCCTCTGTCTTTTTTTACATTTCATGGTTGGAAGCTCAGTGTAATGAATCTGACAAGGTAAAGCTTTCCAGATCTCTGTTATGCTGGTTTCTCCAGTGATCCTGATAGCATCCATGAAAGTGCACCAGGAGTACCATGTGCCTGAGCACATCCAGCGGGCTTTCATGGTTTGTTCAACCACACTGAAAAGTCCCACAAGAGTGGTTTAATTAAACAGAAATGTGTCGTTTCATTTAATTGCTTCCGCTCCCCACGTGCACTTTACGCCTACCGCTGAACCTTGTGGATATTTAAGCGAGGAAAATGTTGGTTAGAGACAAGAGGTGTGTTTCCAGAAGCATGGCTAACCCACAGCACCCCATCAGTGGAGGTTGCCACATGTCATCTGTGCTCTCATACTTATAAGCACACGCACATTCCCAGATTGTCACTGGAGCACAGAAAAACCTGCTCACAGTGGACACCATGGTGGTGGCTTCAGCCAATGTCCCTCAGCAGCTGGGGTGGGAGAGGAGCCCTGGCACAGTAGTGGGTGGTAAAGACTCATCTGGCAAGTGGAGTGGACAGACCACTCCTCCTTGAGAGAACATCTCCAAGGAAGCCAGGGTCATGCTCGCAGCACAGCCTTAACCTCTGCCTAGTCTTTCTGTGTGTCCTTAGATAAAGTTCACGCCACATCCCCACCTGCAAAAGAGGATGACATAATTTTCTTTCTTCCTCTCCTGCCTCTTTTCTCTGTCTGCCTCAGTAGCCCATCTTCCTGTCGTGGTGCAGTGCAGCATTGGTGGGGTCACTACTGAAATGGAGAGAATTATGGTTTGTTACAGCCCCTGGGATTTAACCTGACTGGTCCCTACTTCCAGGGGTCAGAATCACCAAAACCCTATTCCCATCTCCGCTACAGACTGATGTGGAACACATGCAGCTCGCTTTCTGATCTGACACAGATTACAAGCCAGGTGGCTTTGGCAGGCTCAGCCTAATCCCTCATGGGATCTCCTCTCAGGAAAGTCACAACAGCACACAGCTTGGCTCTATCTGTATTAATGGTACTCGACACTTAGAAAACCCAAGGCACCAGAGCAGCGGTAGGTTTTCAGATCAGGCTACTCCAGTGGCATACTGAGGGGAAATTCTCTCTGCTTCTCTCTGCCTAATTCTTGTTAGCACTGCCCACTTTTCACAGGCAAAACCGAGGCACACAAACTGGGCTGAGAAGAAGTGTTTGACACTATCACAGAGGAAGATTTCTGATCCAAATCATTGTTCTTGAGCTGGCCTTGAAATTTTCAAACCCTTCTCATGTAAGTTGACATTCACCCCATTTATTTCCTGCCTCCATTCTTAAAGAAATTAAATTTTACGGAAATAAAAGAAGCACATTGAGAATGGATGCACGTTTCATTTACTCTAATTATGCACAGTGAAAAGTTTCCATTTCAACAAACCTCATTGATATTCTGCTGTGAACTTGACTGGGGGAGAAAAAAAAGCACTAAAGGAGATTTTACCAGTCAATTAACTTTAACTAAAAAACCCCTTTTGTGGATTTAAGAATATTTCATTCTTCACTTTAATTTCCTTCCCCTCTCACTATGACTGCTGTAATGATAAAACATCTCCCTGGATCACCCTGAGATTCTGCAATGGTTGTAGTACCTAATACTCTGATAGAGGAGCTACTGTTATTTTATGGATTAATTCCAAATAGCAGGATATCGTGTGTCAATATTGCACTGGGCTTTGTGTTGTATGTGAACAGGCCACCTCTTAGGCCTCTGGGAGAAATACTTATTTCTCTCACATATGTGGTTAAATCTTTCAATATTTCATGACCTCTGTCACTAATGCACTTAGACTCTACATGATCTTTACAAACAGTGTTCATAAAACTTACATATACAGGGATTTAATAGATCTGAGAGCAAGCTCAAGAATCATAATGCAAAATAATGAATAATTTATTAGAAAATATAGAAAACCTCAAAGAGAAAATGAGACGAGTAGTTTTTACTCACAAACCATATGAACATTGTTCTCTCAGAGGTAGAAACTTAAATTCTGCTAAGATTTTCTTTATTACTATCAGTAATACATAAATTGGAAATAATAAAAGTATATTTTTGCAAGTGTTAGTATCCTTGTTTCCTTCTCAAGCAATGAAGAAAAGTCTGAACTAAGCCTACTGTAGTAATAGGCTGTGCCATGACAAATACAGTGTTGTCATCACTTTCTGCTTTCCCAAATATGAAAAATTCTTGATTTAAAATTTTTAATTTGTATCAGTGGCTGAAAGAGGATAAACACGAATAGTATTTTATTGCTTAAGAGTCTAAACATTAGAAATACAAAATTAAAATGACACCAGAAAACATGGTAATCACTGGAAAATAGAGAGAATAATGCAAGCATTTGAACTTGGCCCCTGTATATATAATCATCATCCTCTGAAATTTTTAATCTGCAGTCCTGATTAAAAAGCTGGACAGAACTTCCCTCAAAATATATGACAAAGACATGTGAATTGTGCGAGTACAACTCAGAGATGAGTTTGGGAAACTTGTCTATAATATCAGTAGATGTTCATCTTCATTCTTTTGAGCTACAATATACTGTAAAACTCCTCTTTTTGTTCAGCACAGGCTCGAGTCAGCCTCCCCAGTGTGCTCTGAGCCAGCAACGAGTTCACACCATCCTCACCTGTCCTGCAACAAGCAGAACTCCATGGTGTGCTCCATGCTGAATTTGAATACTTTCATCTGCATTCCTCATCAAGTTAGGAACATTTCTCTGCCAGGTGGCAGTCTATTTGTCATGTGTCTGTGTTGTCACAAAGTTAATTTTTTTACTAGTTGCATCGACTAAGAATCACTTTTTCTTCTTGTTTTTTTTTTTCGAATGTCCTCTCTTTCTGAAATAGGGTAACAACAGATCCCTTCAGACCCTGGTATCCCAATATTAGATAAGATGATCTGGTACATCAGCCAAGGCTTCCCCTGACAGCCAGCTTTAGACCTGGGTTGCTTTATGTCTATTCCTTCCTTGCAGGAATACAAGTTGCCCAAAATCCCCACAGCACTAGCTCTTCCTTCACCAGGCCACTGACTCCAAGGAGGCATCTAGACAGATTTTGCTGCAGATTTCACAGATCAGTATTGCAATATTAGAAGCACAACCCTTGCAAACTCAGAAAAGACATGTTTACGTGCTTTCCAAAGGGAACTCTACTATCTAGTCTTGCCCTGAATCCAGAATTGCTTCTCAGTCATCCCCTTCTTCTGCTATTATTAGCAAAATAGAGCGAATAAACTTAAAGAGATTTACTAACTTGAAGTTACTGGAAGGTTTTAGGGGAAAATTTGAAACTTTATCATATTGATATCACTTTTGGGAGGTTATCTGATGTTTTTTGTGCTGGAATGCAATAGTACACTACTGTAAATTGCCACTGTTACTATTGTGGGTACTAAAATATTCCACACTGTAATATATGAATTTGTCATTATGTTTCCCTTCACATCCAACAAAGGATGGAGATTGTCCTTGGCCCTGCTTTTGTTGCTGATGTGTTTGTTAATGAATGAGAAAAAATGTTAAGAAACAAGGGTGGCAGAGGGTAAAAAAGCAACGAAATAAGTACGACAAGATCAACTGATGGAAAACATTAAGTGAAACAGAGAAAGCCATTATGGCCAAGGGTAGGAAAGGAGACAACTTTTAAGAATCTCTGCACTATTTCTTTGTGCCAAACAAAAAATCACCCTGCTATTCAGGGTGTTGCATAGAAAAGCGTGGCATTTGAAGCAAGAGGAAAAGTTTCATACGGTTAAGCTGTGTGACATTTGTCAGTTAAAATTTTTTGAGGGCCAGAAATGCAGATTTTTTTCTGAAAGTTTTAATTAATTCATCTCCTTTTTATTGAATTGCTCTTTTTCACTGAAAGAAAATAAGTGAAAAAATATATGTTCTGTTACGACATTTCCTAAGTGAAATTATTCAATTTTTCAATCATGATTTTCGATTTGAATTTCCCTTTCTCTTCCCTCTTTTTGGGAGGAGGAAGGGAAGTGCATGTATTTCAAAATTATTGCAACTGGAAAGAGCTGTTTCAAGTAAAGTTGAATACACTATGTTAATAATTGAAAAAATAAATGAGAAATTGTTATTCAACTCAGCACACTTTTTTAACCCAAATTTGTTTTTGATTTGTTCTGAGTTTATTTTTATTTCTCTCTGGGACTGCCAACAACGCTGTCAAGAAGACTGTATGTTATTAATGCACTACAAAATGCTCTTGGAACAGAGCTCCAGAGATTTTCTGTGAACTTTCTGCAAATGGCAAACAAGAGTGAAAAAACATTTACAATGACAATGCCCCAAATTATTTTGACTCCAGTCACTGTAACTTGATAACATGTTTAGGATTAAAGAAAACATCCAGCTTTGCTGCACCTCATGAATAGCAGCACAAACCTCTTGCTGCCCCGCAACCAAGTATTTTTCCTTGTGTTTCATTCTTGCAAAAGGGAAAATGAGCCCCTAGACTTCATGAGGTTTTTTCTTTCTCAGATGAGAAATATAATTTTATGATTGTGACTGTGTTGTGTGCAAAGTGGAAAGCTTGCCAGCTTTGCTACATGAGAGCAGTCATCCAAGTATCTCAAGCCCTGAATATGAGCAAAGAATAGTTATAGCAACATGTTGTGCACTGCAACAGTAAGGATGTGTCAGCAGTTCAGTGTAAAGTCTGTGGACCAAATCCTGATGGCGTCACTGAGGAGCTCCGTGCTTTTGTCCTCAATGAAATGCTGACTCTGAATTTTATACCCTTGACTTGATCAGAAATTAAGGAATGATTTCCAGATTCAGATTTTTGTGCTTATTACTCATTCTGAACTTCAGTTAAGAGACTTGTTTTGAAGTATCTTCAAAAGCAGAGTACATTTCTCTCTAGCCACACATCACTCCCACTGAAGAAAAAGTGATTTTGGATTTACACAGGTTTCCTTGGCCTTATTAGATGGGCACTTCCAGGAGAAAAGTGCCAGCAGGATTTATTCTGTAATTAAAAACATTAATTTATTTGTAGCATATACTAGTAGTTCTAAGGTAAATGTAAGAATTAAAAACCAAAAAAAATAAATAACACCACTGGTCAAAAAAAGAAACAACAAAAAAAATGCATAGACATGATTTAAGTGAAAAGAGAAGAGAGGTGAGAGGAGTTGAAGGGATGGGAGTGGAAAGAGTTAGCAACAAACTAACAAAAATAACTGTAAAATATTTTTTAAATACAGAAGATGGAGTTAATTACCTCTCAGTATCCTGCCCCTGAGTATGTCCAGAACCCAATACACGAAGT